>CM076581.1:1155160804-1155350280 GCA_034641835.2 Pinus albicaulis | reverse complement strand
ATTGTGCTTTCCTTCACTTCATTTTACCTCATTTTCCCTTTTCCATTGCTATTTTAGACCCAATTGATCAATGAATATAGTTAAAATTACTTCTAGAATGATTTACATGACTGAATTGTTAAATTTTGTGATTTTTGCCATTATAAAGCATTTTGACCGGAACTAGCTGCAGAATGCAGACATTCCGTAGCTAACCGGCGATTCTGCAGCTGCCTTCATGTTTGAGTATGTTCCAGGTGGCCTCTTGAGAAAAACCGCATATGGGCATGATCCACGTCTTGTCTACATGGTTCGTTGCTCATCATGGAGGAAGAAATGGATTCTGGGTACGGTTATGCACGTGGGAACACATTTGTGAAGGAAGACTCCTACTAGGACTGTCTCAGTCCAGATGTCTTTTCTTCTTCACGCAACCACTTCAAAGAGTTCTAACGTGATTTGGATAAGGAAAGACATTGTTCCTAAATTGTTGTAATTATTGTTACGTGCATTTGCTTTATAAACTCTTGGGAGACCGAGAGCTATGTTAGAGATTTTATGTTAGATTTGCTGCTAGATTTTGTTCAACTCTGTGATACATTCCTGAAAACGCAGAGTGTTATGTTCAAACTATTGCATCGTTAATGGAGCAGACAAAGTTATTTTGAAGGTGTGATTTAATTTGGAGTTGAATGCCGTCAAGTGGTAGAGGGCCCCTGCCTCTTGCACGGATTTATTTTGCGTAAATTAGATAAGTTTTCCTAGCTGCCTTTACGTTTTGCATTTGAATTGGTAGTTGTTTTTTTTTAGCTACTGTAGTCATATTCATTCTAGCTCTTCCACAAGAAGACACTCTTCCAACAGATTAAAATGATGAATGTTGAATGACTATGGTATTGTAGGATTAGGAGTTGAATTTATAGTTGTTTTAACTAGCTACTGTAGTTATATTCATTCTAACTCTTCCACAAGAAGACACTCTTCCAAAAGATTATAATGATGAATGATGAATAGCTATAGTACTGTAGGATTTAATTGTAGTTTTTGCTGTTCACTATCACAGTTACACTTGTTCTAATCACTCTTCCAAAAGAAGAAACTCTTCCAAGAAATTCTTAAGAAGTTCAAGACATGACCGTGATAATGAATGATCTAGTTGTGTGTTTGTACTAAGTATCATCTCTGTTCTTGCTCTTAAACGCTTGCCCAAGACATCATAATGACGAGTAGGGTATGGATATGATATCTTAGTTTTTCATTCGCTTTCAGTCCTTTATATTTGCATTTGCATCTAATTACACAGTCAGAATTGTTCTACCTCTTCCAAAAGAAGGAACTCTTCCAAAATATCACTAATGATGAACAAACAGATTGTGTAACTTCATAGAATAATGCATGTTAGCATAATTAGAATGCTCCGGAGTTTCATTGCATTTAATTCATGTTCAGTTACTTTGTTTCAAGTTTGATGATGACTTATAGTTCAACATTGTTCTAGATTAGTGGCATCTTAGGTTCATTCTTAGATTAACTCATTACACTTGCACTTCATATTCAAATTGTCATCCATTGCACAATAGATTATTTCAGTTATTAGGATTAACAAAACAGCCTTCATTATTCACAAACATCTTTTTGTTCTAAAATCTACAAATGATCCATAGCCATATGAGCAGAAGACAACATCACTATAAGGTCTGAAGCATCTCTGCAATTTCCTCATCATTTTATAAACAGAGCTCTTCCTCAAAAGAACTACTTTGAAAAAGAAACCAATAACTCTTTGAGTAAAGGTTCTGTGACATTCAATTAAATTGCAGAATAGAACTAGGAATTAGTCATAGAATAGAAGAGCTTAGAACAAAATGTTGCATCATTAGTGTTTAACTGTTTAGTTAGAGGATTTGCATATTTAGTGATCATTTCTCAAGTTTAGTTTGTGTCATTTGCCTAAAAAGTCATTATCAAGCTTTTGCTTTTATCTTAGTCATAGTTTAGATTCTGCTTCAGTGTTTCCAATTGCATTTGCCATTCCATACATTAGGCTTAACTCTGTTTTTTACCACCAACTCCTTTCCATTAGTTTTCTAGACATTTCCGTAGTGAACATAAAAATCATCAAAAGACAAAAAACATCATAAATCATCACAAAAGACCAAAAACATCATAAATCATCACAAAATACCAAAAACATTACAAAACACTACATACAACGCATTAGGAAACAAGCACCTAGGTACATATGGTACACTTCACTTCAGCAGTTTACAAATCCTGGTTGACAATTAAATGAGCTCAGTTTAGGAGACTAGATTGAGACCAAACATTTTGGCGCCGTTGCTGGGGAAGTGAAAACTAGGTAACCTTTGTTTCTTAACATCCAAAAACAATTTTATGCGTAGGGAGAGAGATTCAAGGGGAAGATTTATAAGCAGCAGAGGCAGAAGTTTGATTTCTAGAACACCACTTGTTTCATCTAGATCCAGAGCTAGTACACCTTCAACTTATACCCATATTCCATCCTCCCTTGATCCTGGACTTCTAGAAGATCTAAGGTCAACTATTCCATTAGAGAAACCTTCCACTTCATCCACTGAACCTGCCATAGAAGAAGATCTAAAGACTCCCAGTAGGGATACAAACCTTTCCACTTCCACAGGAGAGTCAACCATGGCAGAAGAAGGAGGAGGAGGAGTTTTTAATGGAGAAAACACATTATTTGGAGGTAGAGGTAGAGGTAGAGGAGAAGGAGGTAGAGGTGCAAATGGAGGAAGAGGTAGAATAGGAAGCTCTTTTGGGTTCCCTATGCTTGATGAAGAAACCAATACAACCATGAAAAACATTTAACCCTCTGTCCTTCCAAACTTCTATGGACTTAAAACTGAAGATCCTGAAACTTTCTTATTCGAATTTGAAGTGCTGTGTAGAACTTATGACTACCTACAAGATGCTCAAAAACTGAAATTATTTCCTTCAACTTTGAAGGGAGCAACATTGAAGTGGTTTATGAGTCTAATCAGTAGTTCTATTAGAACATGGGAAGACATGAAACAAGCATTTCTAGAGAGATACTTGGATTATTGTATGCCGGTTAATCATAAGGAAGAAGTGTTCAAGATGTTACAAAAAGAAGATGAAAACTTAGAAGATTTTTTGGAAAGATTTAAATACAACATAAAAAGGGCACAAATGGAAAACCTAGATCAAGACACTTTAAAAGCTCTTTTGTTGAAAACCATTAGGGATGAATGGTTGGATATCCATAACATGATGGGAAAAGGGGATATATCACAACTCACATTACCTGAAATATCTGAGTTATGTATCAACCTTTCCAGAGGGAAATCCAAAACTGTCAAAGGTCCAAGAGATCCTGCTCTTGCAAGAGCAAGTAAATCTGCTTCTGGGACAGTAAGTAGATCAGAAATAGGACACATGCTTGATGATTTTAAATCTAACATCTTAGGGAGTCTTAGTGAACAAATAGACACCCTTAAGATACAAAACAAGCAGAAGGCTGAATCTGATGCTTTGGCAATATTTTGTCCCAAATGTAGAAAGAAACATGCCTTAAGAGAGTGTCCTTTGGATGTAAAAGTTATAGAAACCTGTGTCATTTGTTCTGAGAAACATGAGACCAAGAATTGTCCTTCTCTTCCTGGTCTCAAGGCTGTTTTTCAGGAAGAAATTCCTACAGATTCCACAGAGTCTCTTAATTTTGTATCTAGAAGACCTTGGCAGGGATCTCAGACACAAGGATTCCATGATCAAATGTATAATCAACCTCTACCTTGGAATTCTTGGCAGCAACCTTGGCCCCAATTTCAAAATCAATCGCAATCTTGGGCACAAGGAACACAAGGTCCCTATGGAAGATACTCTCCATATTATCAGTATCCACCATCCTATCCACCATATCCACATTTTTATCCTCAAAATATTCAACAAAATTTTGTTCAAAATCCTCAACAACATCATCCGAACCAACCTCATCAAAATCAACCACTTCCATTACCATTCCCTCAAAAATCCAATCAATTTCCAGCTCAGCCCATACCAAACCCCAATAATAAGAACCCTCAGAATACATACATGATAGAAGGACAACAATTTTCAACTTATTTAATTACTCCTCTAGACCTTAGTGATGTTCAACTTAGGTCTGGAAGGATACTTGAGAAGAGGAAACCTTCTGTGATCATACAAGAACAAGATAATTCTGAGGAAGACTCCCTACGGGTTAATAAAAGTCTTGAGGAAGATACATCCTTTCAAGACCAAAACATTGAAAAATTGAAACAAAAAGATCCAATAAATCCAACTCCAGTATTAGAGCAACCATCCACATCTACTTCTATACCTCCCTTTCCGGAAAGACTACAAATTGATAAAGGTGTAGAAAAACAAATAATGGTTCCTAATTATGACTTTTTGGATGAATTGAGAAATGTTTGCATTAAAATTCCATTATTGCAAGCCATCAAGGAAATCCCAATTTTAGCCAAAACAATAAAGGAGTTGAGTATGAAGACGACAAGAAAAAGAATAAGAGAAACCAAGAAAATTCAACTGGTAGGAAAAATAGCAGACATTATGATGGGTAAGATTACTATTCCAAAGTACCTTGACCCAGGAAATCCAGTTGTCAAAATTCACATCAACGGAATTGAAATTCAAAACACACTCATTGACTTAGGAGCAGCAATAAATATCATGAGTAGACAAATCATGGACAAACTAAAACTTCATAATCTTCTCTTTACACCCACACTATTACAATTAGCAGATAGATCTGTGATCAGACCAGATGGGGTAATAGAAGACATTCTAGTGTCCCTAGACTCTTGGGAATACCCTGTGGATTTCATGATCCTAACACCCAAGAATAATCTAGGAGGCCATCCTGTTATAGTAGGAAGACCTTGGTTGGCTACAGCTGATGCCTTTATTAGTTGTAGGTCCGGTGATATGTATATTTCTGATGGTAGTTCAACAAAGAAATTTACTTTATATCCTCCAGCTAGGACAATTACAGAACTAGATGACACTCAATGGATAGAGGATGAAGAATATTTACAACCACTCTTCACAATTTCAGAAATTAGTGAAGATAATCAAATTCTGAATACTCTAGAAAACTTTGAATCTTCTCCAGAACATAAACATGAATCATTTCAGGAGGGATCCAATATTGAATTTTTTTCATCTAGGCAGATGTCTCTTCATTCTATGGACAAATTTGGCAGCTCTACAAGTGAAATTTTTCCAGGCAAAACTTTGAATATAAATAAAAACCTAGAAAAATCTCAACAAGAAGAGTTAGTCAAAGTATTACAGAGACATTCTTCTGCATATGCATGGGAATACACTGACATGAAAGGGATAAGTCCCAAGACTTGTACTCATCATATCTATATAGAGGCAAATTGCAAACCAATCAGACAGCCTCAAAGATGGATGAATCCAAATCTTAGGGAAATTATCAAGGAAGAATTGCAAAAATTGTTAAATGTTAATTTCATCTATCCTATTTCAGATAGTCAGTGGGTTTCTCCTTTGGTGATTGTTCCTAAGAAAAATGGAAAATGGAGGGTGTGTGTTGACTACCGAGAACTGAATAAAGCTACTCTTAAAGACCATTTTCCCTTACCTTTCATAGATCAAGTATTAGATACATTAGCAGGTAAAAAGTACTTTTCATTCCTGGATGGGTTTAGTGGTTACAATCAAATCCAACTAGCACTTGAAGACCAAGATAAAACCACATTTACTTGTTCTTGGGGTACCTATGCCTACCGAGTATTGCCATTTGGGTTATGCAATGCACCTGCAACATTCCAAAGGGCAGTATTAGGAATTTTTTCTGATCTGATACATGACTGTGTAGAGGTGTACATGGATGATTTCACAGTTTATGGGGACACATTTGAAGAGGCTTTAGAAAACTTGGAAAAAGTCTTAAAAAGATGTCAAAAAGCAAACCTTTCACTTAGTCATGAAAAATGTTTTATGATGTTTACTGAAGGTATTGTTTTAGGGCACCACATTTCAGGGGATGGGATTAGAGTTGATGAGGCGAAAGTTGAAGTCATTTCTAACCTATCCATTCCAAGTTGTCAAAGAGATGTTAGAAGTTTTCTAGGATTTACAGGGTATTATCGGAGATTTATAGAAAATTTCACCAAAATAGCATCTCCACTCTTCAAATTACTCACCAAAGATTGTGAATTTAAGTGGACTTCTGATTGCCAGTTAGCTTTTGAAACCCTGAAAACCAAAATTTCTGAAGCACCTATATTAAGGGGACCTAACTGGAAGTTACCTTTTCATATCTCGACAGATGCTTCCGATACAGCTCTGGGAGCAGTATTGGGACAGAAAGATTTAATTCCCTATGCCATCTATTATATCAGTAAAAATTTGACTCCTGCAGAGTTAAACTATACTGTAACTGAAAAAGAATTTTTAGCTGTTGTTCATGCCATTAACAAGTTTAGACACTATATAACAGGCTATGAAACTTTTGTTCACACTGATCATTCTGCAATTAGATATTTAATGAATAAATCAATCACTAATGGTAGAGTTATAAGATGGTTGTTATTATTGCAAGAATTCAACATTACTATTCTAGATAGGCCTGGAAAACAAAACATTGTGGCTGACTTCCTGTCTAGAATTCAAAATATCAAAGATGACACTGCGGTTGAAGATCAATTTCCTGATGAATATCTTTTTGCAGTTTCTACTCAAACTCCATGGTTTGCTGATATTGCTAATTATTTAGTTTCAGGAAAATTTCCTTCAATTATGAATGCAAGGGATAAAAGAAAAATCATTAATGATAGTACAAGATATTCATGGGTCGCTAATGAGTTGTACAAGACAGGTTCAGATTTGATCATTAGAAGGTGTGTTCGTGAAGATGAGATGCCTGAAATTCTCAAGGCATGTCATGATGAACATTGTGGCGGACACTTTGCAGATAAGAGGACAGCCTATAAGATCCTTAACTTAGGATATTATTGGCCATCCTTGTTCAAAGATGCAAGGGAATATGTAAAAAGGTGTGACAGTTGCCAAAGGGTAGGGAAACCTTCTCCTTCAGGTGAGATGCCATTACAACCTCAGGTACACATTGAACCTTTTGAAAAATTGGCTTTGGATTTTGTAGGACCTATTAGTCCTCCATCAAGACAAAAGAAATATATATTAGTTTGCACTGATTATGTTACTAAGTGGGTAGAAGCTAAACCATTACTTGTTGCTAATGAATCATCTGTAGTTACTTTTCTTTTGAGGATATTTTTACTCGTTTTGGTGTCCCAAGGGAAATTGTTACAGATCAAGGAGCTCAATTTACATCAAGGCTAGTGGAGCAAATGATGGAGAAGTACAAAATTAGACATAGAACATCTACTCCTTATCATCCACAAGCAAATGGTCAAGTGGAATCCACTAATAAGGTCATTGAAGGAATCCTAACAAAGACTGTTCATCTACATAGAAGAGATTGGGTAGATAGGCTTTCTGAAGCCTTGTGGGCCTATAGAACTACATGGAGAAACACAACAGGCCATACTCCTTATGAGCTTGTTTATGGAAAGCAAGTTTTGTTTCCCATAGAGTTCCAAATTCAAACCTTCAAGATGGCAGTTCAGCTAGGACTTGATTTAACGGAGGCACAAAAGCATAGATTGGAGAAAATTAATGAATTGGATGAGATCAGACAAGATGCAGTTCAGAAAACAAGTCTAGTCCAACAGCAAAGGGCTAGATGGCATGACAAGTACATCAAAGAGAATAAATTCAAAGAGGGTGACTGGGCTCTCTTGTTTGATTCAAAATTCAAGGATTTTCAAGGAAAATTTCAGACACATTGGCTTGGGCCATATGAAATTGTTGAAATTTTTGATAATGGGGCAGTCAAAATTAGAACTATAGATGAAGAAAAGGTCACTTTTCTTGTGAATGGTCATAGACTGAAGCTTTACCACAAGCCACTCTCAAGGGAAGAGTTTGTCAAGAAGTTCCAAGGAAGTAATGATGTGAAGTTAATGAAGAAGAGTCTCTCTTCTTCATCAACTTGATTAAATTTTCTGAAGCAGTTGTTTTGAAAAATAAAAAATAAAAAAATAAAAATAAAGGTATAAACATGAAAACCAATCATTGATTGGCATGTTTATACAGAAAAGATAGGGTGAAAATCAGAGTCTCTCTGACACTCTAAATTTTCCCATTTTTGTTTTTATAAGCAGCTGTTATAAAAATCATAAGTTCAGTTTCATAGTGCTTATGATTCATCTCATTCCATTTCACTCCATTCACTTATTCATCCATACTCCATCTCATCCATCACTCATATTTCACTCCATTCCACATTTCATTCATCTCATTCCACTTTCCATCCATCTCATTTTCATGTCAAAATACAAAATTTGATATCTTGCTGTAAGTGAATAAAACATGTCATGAATTGCAGTACAATTCTTATGTTCTTTCACTCCATTTCATGAACTGAATCCATTCCATTTCATCATCCACTTCATACATATCATAATCCATCATCCATTTTCATTCATACCACATAACATTTCACCCATATTCCAAAAACACTCCATTTTCATGATTAAAGTGCTCTACAGGAACATTCTGCAGCTCAGTGGACATTCTGCAGCTGATCAGCCTTTCTGCAGCCAGACAGTCTTTCCGCAGCTACAAATCCTGAAGGCATCAACCAGTAGACATCAGAATTGCAACAAAGTGACCCAGTGTATCCATGAATCAAAAGCATCAAGAAAATTATGAAGACTCCTCCAAAGGTGAACAAGAAGACAAAGGCTACAAAAATCAAATAAAGGGCAGAGGTAACAAGTTTAAATTACAATGGCATTTCATAAAAGTTTAGCATAGTTTAGTTATGGATTGTTTGAAAAGGTTGTTTTAATTGTTTTTATTGATCAACACCAACAAACCCTCTACAGACTTTGGATTAAAATCTTCCATTTCAAATTTCATATCCGATAGCATTTAAGCGGTTAAAATGGCCGAGGTGTTTGAATTCTCCACGTCTCTTAACCAAATCATTCAATGATGATTCCCTCTGTCGTCGTAAAATCCTCCGCCGTCTCTTCAATCATTAATACAATCCCTCCACCTCACTCCACTACTCCATTCCGTGACCACTACCATAACTTCATTCTGTAGCCGACATTCCATTCCGAAGACGGAGATATTATTATCACCGAGAGCAGAGCCAAAGGATATCAGTTTGAATAGCATTGAGCATTGTAAACGCATAGCAGAGCAGAAGGGTAAATTTTGGAGTATAACAGTGTGAGGACTTGAAGCCACTTGATCCCGTGGGCAGATAAAATATCACTGTGGACGGAGTTTGAAGCATTTTCACTATAAACACAGAATTGTAGCAGTGTGGAGTTTGAAGCCTTTTGTTACCAAAAGACAGAGGTATTAAAATTGAAACCATTTGCTACCAGAGACAGAGGTGCTGCAGTGTTGAGTTTGAAGTCTTTTGCTACCGGAGACAGAGGTATTGCAGTGTTGAAGTTAAAACCATTTGCTACCAAGAGCCAAAGGTATTGAAGTGAAGAAGTTGAAGCCAGTTGTCACTGTCAAACAGAGACGTATCAATTCAAAGTTCAATTGTCAACAAAATCATATCAGCCAGAGGTTTTGAAGCTGTTGCCACTATAAATCAGAGGTATGTTATTCCAAAATTGAAACCATTTCCATTCAGGACTTAAAGCCATTTCAATCCGAAAGTGAAAGTCATTGTTTTGTGGGTAGAAGAGTGTTAATTTGATATTGAAAAAAAATAATGGGTTTAATTGTAAGAACCGAACCAGTGGGTTCAAAATATTTAGAAGGCTACCCACAATGCAAAGAAATGTTACAACAAATAGGATGGCTTCAATTTTTGGAAAAATTTAATGGCTTCCACAAGGAAGTCACTAAAACATTTGCAAGATCATTTCAAGGAACCGAAGTTGAAGTAGGAGATGTAAAATTTACTGTCACTGAAGTTTTCATTGCAGAGGCTACAGGGTTGCTCAGAACTGGAGAGAGATGGTTTAAAAATAGAGAATTCCACAATGACTCCTGGAAACAAATTTTAAAATCACCAAATATGGATGTTAGTGTATTCAAGAAAGGAATTCCCAGTTCTGCATTGAAAAACAAATGGAGAAACATACTACTTCTTTTGCAAAAATTTGTTACATGTGAGGGTAGATATGGGACATTTTATGTCTACCACATCAGACTAATGATGCATTTCCTGGGAGAAGACTTAAACCTACCATATTTCTTACTTCAAAGTCTGAAGAAGATGGCTTCTTGTGTTCAGAGAAGAGTTCAATTTTTGGAGACAACCCTGTATCATCATGGTTTGGTCAAAATTTTGATTGAGCATCATCTAGCTAAAACAAATGATACATGGGATGATTTCTTAATAAGAAATCATTTCGAAGAAGCAAAAGAACCATCACCTGAACCACAGCCTACAAAGAGAAGTAGGAAATGGAGGGCTTCAAAAGTTGAAATTGACAAACCAGTCCAAGAGAGCAGTGAGGAAATCATTTCAGAGAAGTTTACCCAAATCAAGAGGCAACTTAAGGAAGGAAAGGTAATCAAGAAATCTGCCATGGAGAAAGGAGAAGGATCTTCTCAGCCTAGGAGAAGCCATAGACTCAAAGGGAAACTGAAGAAAACACTAATCAAACAAACAGGGGTGATTGATATAGAAGACGAGGAAACATCCATGGAAGAAGATATTGAAGAAGAATTTTATGAAGGAACCCCTGAAATTGACCCTGCTCAACAGGAAATTTATGACTATGTGGAAACTTTGGAGAGGAGAGCTTCAGAAAGCAGAGAGAGAACCCCCAGTCCTCCACTGTCTGAAATAGATATATTAAGAAGGGATAGGTATGAGTTGGAATTAATGAATAGACACATCAAAAATGAGAATGAAATTCTCAAAGATCAAATCAAGCTCAAAACTGATATGAACTCAACCTTATCCCTGCATATAGACAAAGTGGAGAAGACCAATGAGAAGTTGAAGACAAGGAACAAAAAGCTAATCAGGGCACTCACCAACCTCAGGTTCAAACTTGTTATCAGAAAACCCAGAAGATCTCTAGCTTCCAGACAAAGGAGAAGGAGAGGATTAGATGTCCTTGCAGAAGCCTCTGAGTTCATAGGATAATTTGCATGAGGACATGCAAAGAGACAGCAGTGGGGGTATGTTGAGCCTCAAAATTGTGCTTTCTTTCACTTCATTTTACCTCATTTTCCCTTGTCCATTGCTATCTTAGACCCAATTGATCAATGAATATAGTTAAAATTACTTCTAGAATGATTTACATGACTGACTTGTTAAATTTTGTGATTTTTGCCATTGTAAAGCATTTTGACCAGAACTAGCTGCAGAATGCAGACATTCCGTAGCTAACCGGCGATTCTGCAGCTGCCTTCACGTTTGAGTATGTTCCAGGTGGCCTCTTGAGAAAAACCGCATATGGGCATGATCCACGTCACGTCTACATGGTTCGTTTCTCATCATGGAGGAAGAAATGGATTCTGGGTACGGTTATGAACGTGGGGAACACATTTAGGGAGGAAGACTTCTATTAGGATTGTCTCAGTCCAGATGTCTTTTCCTCTTCACGCAGCCACTTCAAAGAGTCCTAACGTGATTCCGATAAGGAAAGACAGTGTTCCTGAATTTTTGCAAGTATTGTTATGTGCATTTGCTTTATAAACGCTTGGGAGACCGAGAGCTATGTTAGAGATTTTATGTTAGATTTGATGCTAGATTTTGTTTAGACTCTGTGCTACATTTCTGAAGACGTAGAGTGTTATGTTCAAACTATTTCATCTTTAATGGAGCAGACCGTGTTGTTTTGAAGCGTGATTTAATTTGGAGTTGAATTCCGTCAAGTGGTAGAGGGCCCCTGCCTCTTGCACGGATTTATTTTGCGTAAATTAGATAAGTTTCCTAGCTGCCTTTACGTTTTGCATTTGAATTAATAGTTGTTTTAGCTACGTGAAGTCGTATTCATTCTAGGTGAGTACGAAAAATGGAATCGACTTGTTTAAGTCATACCAAGTGTCCATTTCCATTATTTCAAATATGAAACATACACATTTTGACCTACGAAAATGTGAAAACTAAATATTTCTTATACGAGAGAGATAGGTATTAGGGAATTACTTGGACATGTCACCTCTAAAGAGAGGATGAGTTCCAGAGGCTACCTGGCCCTCTACAGGCTCTGCCTAAAGAAATAATGAAGTAAACACTTAGAAGTCTTTGACATACACATACTTGAAGTTTGATGTCTTGCGGAATAAGACAAAAAACTTTCTGCAGCTGAGTAGGTGATTGTGTGTGTATGCAAGTTATGTATATTTGCTGTTTAACACTTTATATCAGTTTTGTTTAGCATATCATCTTCAGCAAATAAAGACATCAAATGATAAAGCAGTTCACCCCCCCTCTGGGCTACATCTGCTGGACCAAGCCTCTCAAACTAGGCTTGTCCTCTTGTATTAAAAATGCTACAAAGGCTAATACAAGAATATGAGTGTCTCAAAAGATAGATCTGACTGTAAATACAGAATCAGAAGATAGGAATTAGCTAAACATGCTATTTCCCAAACACTAAACAGTGAAATTGTACCTTATACAGTACTTTCCCCAATTGGCCCTGGTGGCCCTTTAGACTTGCATGGAGAATTTCGAGGTGAAGATGACCTCAATTGGTTCTGAAACCTCTTCCATTAGACTCAGAAGGTCGAAAATAGCATAAATAGGCTTTTGAATCACCAAAAATGGATGAACATAGCCCCCAAACAGCTCCAGCACTGAAATGGCCCTGGTGGCCCTGAAAGCTTCCCTGAAGCTAAACAGTGAGAAGAATGCCTCAAAAGGAAAAAAGAGCTGTAGAAATGGATTCAGAATGCTGAAAAACTTCAGGAATGACCTTCGTTCCACATTCACTGGCTGCACAATTCCCAATGCAGCTCCCAAACTGATTTGGCCCTAGTGGCTCCTGGAACTTCCACGAAGAAAAATCACCTGCAAACGACCTCAGATGGCTGTGAAACCTGTTTCCATGGCTTCAGAAGGTCTAAGAGACCCAAAAAAAAAAAAAAATTCACTCCAAAAGGATCCCCCATGTGAAAGATATGCCATATTTACTAACTGCCAGTCTCCCCCTAAAAAAACTCAAGTTAAGTTTAGTGAACTGGAGATAATCTGGCAAATCCGCCTAAAATGGAGGAAACAGCGCTAAATTAAGGGGCGGCATAAACTATTAGCGATAAATATAAAGTGACATGTGGCCGCAAATCCCGCCGGCATTATATGTTGGGAGCCAACCGTGTAACCATAACATTAAACTCGGCCATAGCACATTTACAATTCAAATTGAATACATGTCAAAACATAAGCTTTTGGCATATTGGTAAAGCATGGCGCTTGTGCATTGCTGGTCGGAGGTTCAAATCCTGCGGACTTCCAAAATGTTTTAACATACGACCATTTCTCAAAGCAGGGGGCCACGTGGCGCCCTCCGGGCCTGCGACGTGGCAGCCCATAATTGGTTCAAAACATATACAGTCAACTTTTCCACGAACCAGCGCTTGCCACTTGTCGACTGCTGACTGGTCAACAGGTGGAATATTCCCAAAATATTCCACGGAATATTTCTGGAATATTCTTTTTTTAATATTTGCCAATTTCTAAAGTCAAACTGGCATTTTTTTAATTGAAATTGAAGAACTTCAAAGTTGAGTAACTTCTTGATACAGCGTCGGTTTTTAGTGCCGTTCACGGCGTTGGGATCGTGTCGCCGAGGCCTATCCCGTCACTCAGGTTCCAAATCAATTTGAGCAATTTCAGTTTTGACCATTTTACGACACTTGGTCCTGAGCTCCTGATCACACCTCCCAAATGAGAAGGCTTTTGGTCCCCAAAAGCTTACTGAATCTCTGATCTGAACTGTACAGCACTTGAGGAACAGAAATATCCTCTTCCAGTCAGCCAAAAGAGCATACTAATGCCAAAAATGTCCTGCCTTGCTAATTGTCGTCATGGCGACTTTTTGCTGCATACGCCAAGTACTTGTCGAATCCCGACCAAGTTCTTTCGCCAGACAAATCTGAAATTGCAGGAACCAGCAATGAAACTTGCTGATATATGAGCTAAAATATTCCCCTGAACATGTGGGCTTGCCAACTGTCACGATGCCCATCCATGGCACCTCCATTCCAGAAGAAGAGATGCCTCCCAAATGAGAAGGCTTTTACAAAGATGAAACACTTCATCATTTCTCCTCTTTACAATCTTGGAGATAAAATTAACTTTTTCCAAGTCAATATTACATTACATGCATGGTTAAAAACAAAGTAATCAACCCTTCAAGTTAATCACACATACATGTTTAAAATACAAGGAAATCATCATGATCCCTGTGCTCATGCATCTCATTCTCATGCATGCAGTTTATCCTTCAACTTTCTCTTAAGTACAATCATAAGTACAAGATCCTCAATCACATGTACATGTACTTTCAAAGCTGAAATGAACATAACTTTCACTACGATAGAGTGAGTCTCATACTCAGCTTTTCCATCCTGCAACTTGCATTCCCTTAACAAAGAAAAGGCATTCAATCAAAAGACATGCAACTTTAATTGGATAAGAATTCTAACCATTTCTTACCAATCCATTTCAAAGGTGATTCCTTTAACTGCACATCGATATCAGCATGTGTATCATCCTGACACATATCAATGATGGAAACTTCCTTCCCATTCTTGCCATACTCTTTCTCCCATTTCTTCAACTTTTGTGGAAGCATTGTTGGATTCAGAGTCCAACACCTTTCAACAGTATGTCCTTGCTTATGGCAATAAGTGCAACACATGTTCATCTTCTTGACCGCATGATTTGCATTTTTCATTGGAACTTTGGCTTCTTGCCTCCTTTCCTTCAAAATTTTCTTGTATGTTGCCATTCTTTTCCAACATCTAGAAACACTATGGTTAAACAAACCACAAAAAGAACATGCAATTCTTTTCCAATGCTTGTGTGGAAATTTTCCATGCTTTACATGATCAAAGGAAATATGATTGAAATCAGATTTATACCTTTCTCTTTCACCTTCATTACCTTCATGAGGAGGTGAATCAAAAGAAGAAGAAGCTCCCTTTGGAACACTATCAATCCCATTAATGGTTTTAGAGCTTTCACCACTCCCTTGTTCAAGTGCATGCTGATGCACACCTTCTTCCTTCATGGCTGCTTTGGAACTTTCTCCATAAGATTTTCCATAGCCAAGACCCAAATTCTTAGGCCTTACCTCAACCATTATTGGCTCAACTATACCCTGTGCATGTTTTCCCAATCCTTTTCCTTCATATCCCATTTTGGACATCAACTTGGACCCTATGCCTCTGGTATGTTTCTCAAAAGAACCAGCATAAACATTCTTATAAGAAATTGAAGACAAACTAGAATTGTTTACCTCTTCTTCAAGCTAATACTTGGCTAAGGCTTCTTTGGCAACAAGGAGTTGTGTCTCCAACTCATGCATCCTTTCCAGCTTCATGTTTGCAATATGAAGTTGGCCTTCCATTTCCTGCAATTGGTCAGAAAGCAACTGCTTCTCTTCCCTCATAGAATTCAACTGCTCTTGAAGTCTAGAGCTCTTTCTTTCATCCTCATACATTTCTCTCACCATATTCATCATGATGAAAAATTCTTGCTTCAAGCCTTCATCAAAAAATCTTGTGAAGGAGGACGATTTTGAGAACTCACTTATGGAAGTTGTCATTATAAAAATGAACAAAAGAGCTTTAGCAAACACAAACAGCAAGTAGTTTGCAGAATAATAAAGCAGTCAATCTTCAACACTGCTTAAGACACCTTTCAAGCTACACAATCAAGCTAGTGATGTCAGTCAAGAAAACCTAGTGCTCTGATACCATCTGATCTTCAAATGGAATGTACTTGTTTAAGGGTGCAAGGTATCCATTTCCCATAATTTCAAATGTGAGCTATACACTCCAAGTGACCTCTGAAAATGTGAAAACTTCTTATTTCTTATACAGAGATAGACTGTAGGGGCATTCACTGGACATGTCACCTCTAAAGAGATGATGAGTTCCAGAGGCTACCTGGCCCTCTACAGGCTCTGCCTAAAGAAATAATGAAGTTAACACTTAGAAGTCTTTGACATACACATACTTGAAGTTTGATGTCTTGCGGAATAAGACAAATAACTTTCTGCAGCTGAGTAGGTGATTATGTGTGTATGCAAGTTATGTATATTTGTTGTTTAACACTTTATATCAGTTTTTTTTAGCATATCATCTTCAACAAATAAAGACATCAAAATGATAAAGCAGTTCACCCCCCCTCTGGGCTACATCTGCTGGACCAAGCCTCTCAAACTAGGCTTGTCCTCTTGTATTAAAAATGCTACAAAGGCTAATACAAGAATATGAGTGTCTCGAAAGACAGATCTGACTGTAAATATAGAATCAGAAGATAGGAATTAGCTAAACATGCTCTTTCCCAAACACTAAACAGTGAAATTGTACCTGATACAGTGCTTTTCCCCAATTGGCCCTAGTGGTCCTTTAGACTTGCATGGAGAATTTCGAGGTGAAGATGACCTCAATTGGTTCTGAAAACTCTACCATTAGACTCAGAAAGTCGAAAATAGCAGAAATAGGCTTTTGAATCACCAAAATGGATGAACATAGCCCCCAAACAGCTCCAACACTGAAATGGCCCTGGTGGCCCTGAAAGCTTCCCTGAAGCTAAACAGTGAGAAGAATTCCTCAAAAGGAAAAACGAGCTGTAGAAATGGATTTAGAATGCTGAAAAACTTCAGGAATGACCTTCGTTCCACATTCACTGGCTGCACAATTCCCAATGCAGCTCCCAAACTGATTTGACCCTAGTGGCTCATGGAACTTCCACGAAGAAAAATCACCTGCAAACGACCTCAGATGGCTATGAAACCTGTGCCCATGGCTTCAGAAGGTAGAAGAGACCCAAAATCAAAAAAAAAATCACTCCAAAAGGATCTCCCATGTGAAAGATATGGCATATTTACTAACTGCCAGTCTGGTTTTCAGTGCCGTTCGCGGCGTTGGGATCATGTCGCCGAGGCCTATCCCATCACTCAGGTTCCAAATCAATTTGAGCACTTTCATTTTTTACCATTTTACGACACTTGGTCCTGAGCTCCTGATCACTAGCTCTTCCACAAGAAGACTCTTCCAAATCGCGCATTGCCAAGATTTGTTGAATGACTATAGTATTGTAGGATTAGGAGTTGAATTTATAGTTGTTTTAATTAGCTACTGTAGTTACATTCATTCTAACTCTTCCACAAGAAGACACTCTTCCAAAACATTATAATGATGAATGATGAATAGCTATGGTACTGTAGGATTTAGTTGTAGTTTTTACTATTCACTATCACAGTTAGACTTGTTCTAATCACTCTTCCACAAGAAGAAACTCTTCCAATAAATTCTTAAGAAGTTCAAGACATGACCGTGATAATGAATGATTTAGTTGTGTGTTTGTACTAAGTATCATCTCTGTTCTTGCTCTTAAACGCTTGCCCAAGACATCATAATGATGAGTAGGATATGGATATGATATATTAGTTTTTCATTCGCTTTCTGTCCTTTATATTTTCATTTGCATTTAATTACACAGTCATAATTGTTCTACCTCTTCCAAAAGAAGGAACTCTTCCAAAATATCACTAATGATGAACAAACAGATTGTGTAACTTCATAGAATAATGCATGTTAGCATAGTTAGAATGCTCCAGAGTTTCATTGCATTTAACTCATGTTCAATTACTTTGTTTCAAGTTTGATGATGACTTATAGTTCAACATTGTTCTAGATTAGTGGCATCTTAGGTTCATTCTTAGATTAACTCATTGCACTTGCATTTCATATTCAAATTGTCATCCATTGCACAATAGATTATTTCAGTTATTAGGATTAACAAAACAGCCTTCATTATTCACAAACATCTTTTTGTTCTAAAATCTATAAATGATCCATAGCCATATGAACAGAAGACAACATCACTATAAGGTCTGAAGTATTTCTGCAATCTCCTCATCATTTTATAAACAGAGCTCTTCCTCAAAAGAACTACTTTGAAAAAGAAACGAATAACTCTTTGAGTAAAGGTTCTGTGATATTCAATTAAATTGCAGAATAGAACTAGGAATTAGTCATAGAATAGAAGAGCTTAGAACAAAATGTTGCATCATGGTAAGATTAGTGTTTAACTGTTTAGTTAGAGGATTTGCATATTTAGTGATCATTTCTCAAGTTTAGTTTGTGTCATTTGCCTAAAAAGTCATTCTCAAGCTTTTTCTTTTATTTAGTCATAGTT
The DNA here is from genome assembly GCA_034641835.2 of Pinus albicaulis. Taxonomy (NCBI): domain Eukaryota; kingdom Viridiplantae; phylum Streptophyta; class Pinopsida; order Pinales; family Pinaceae; genus Pinus; species Pinus albicaulis. The sequence continues at coordinate 1,155,331,832 of CM076581.1, read as the reverse complement.
TAGATTCTGCTTCAGTGTTTCCAATTTCATTTGCCATTCCATACATTAGGCTTAACTCTGTTTTTGACCACCAACCCCTTTCCATTAGTTTTCTAGACATTTCCATTGTGAACATAAAAATCATCACAAAGACCAAAAACATCATAAATCATCACAAAAGACCAAAAATCACAAAACACTACACACAACGTGACATTAGGAAACAAGCACCTAGGTACATATGGTACACTTCTACTCAGCAGTTTACCAACCCCCGTTGACAATTAAATGAGCTCAAAAGGGGAGACTAGATTGAGACCCTGAACACTAAAGACAGCACAAGCTTCTGAAACTTTAAGGCTTGCTTTTCTTCGAGACCTCCTCCACCTGTAGAGCTTTAGAAAATGAAACCCCATCTAGAATACTCCAAAGGTAACCAGAGATACCATTTGCGAGATCCATGTGGAGAGAAAATTTTTTGCGTGCAATAAAATCTAAATCACTCAATTTATTGATCTCTTATTTGATCAAAGCAAGACTAGTTTTAAGAAAGATATTCTTGTTATTAGAGAAGTTTAGAGGGTGGGAGACATGGGAAAAAACCGGAATCAAGGATGCATCACTACATCTTTTAAGGAAAGTGAGATCAGATTTCTTCTTAGCCACTTGTAACCACACTCACTCAAACTGACGAGCCTTATCATCCATTTCCCTTCCGTGTAGGGTAATAATGTTAGATCTAAGACTTTTGTGATCCATAACAGAGATAGAAATGTCTTTTGGATTAATCACATTATTAGGATTAGGTTGACGTTTCAGACCAACTAATGTGGTTCATCCTTAGGACAAGGTGGAGAAAATAATCGATCTCGAAGAATAAATAGTGGATATGCATCAATGCCCGAAAATAGCCGTTGAGAGTTAGTTGTTAAAAACTAGCTGTTCAGACTAGCTGTTAAGAACTAGCCGTTAGATAGACAATTAGTTAATTTTTTTTATTAATTAAGTCAAATTAAATAATAAATTAATTAATTAAGAAGGAAATTTATTAAAAGGGGGTTTATAAATTTATTATGTAATAAATAAAATAGGTAATAGGGAGGGGGAAGAAATTTAAATTTAAGATAAGATAACCAGATAATTAATAAATAAATAAATAAATAAATTGTATATAAAACATAAAACCATATTCACAACAATAAATATCATTTTCAAATAATCAAATGACTAATAAAAAGAGTTTTACTATTCATTTTTACCATTTTAAATTTACCATTTTCATTTTGGAGCTCTGAACCTGTTTTTGCTCCCGAACTTCAGCCGTTGATTGCGATCAATTATGTGGACAATTTTCATCATTGTTTGATCCAGGTTGGTGCCATAAACCCTCTCTTTATTTCAATAGTCAATTCATTTCCTTTCATTGCAAATTTTTAGGGATTTTGGCCCCTTAGGGTAAATTTTTTTTCAAAAGAGGGCAACAGACCCTTGAGCATCGAAAACTATGTTGTGGAGCACCTAAATTGAAGCATAGGTACATATGTAACACACTTTCCCTTGATACAGATTGCGTTGGGAGCAATTCAGATTCTTGATTATTTCATTGTACCCAAAATTTGCCTAATTTTTTGCATGAAAAGGAGTCTAATGAGTCGTATGGTTATGTTTCAGGATTTCGTCGGAATAGAATGACGATTACTTGGAGAGAAAGAGAGCATGAAGAACAAAATATGATTTCCCTAAATGATCCAGGTACAGTAAGAGCCCTAAGAGATTGTGTGTTATTAAAGTACTTCTGCTTGTGAGGGATGAGGCAACAAATATAACTATTGGAGTTCCTAGTTCAAGCATGGGATCCGACTATTGAGGCATTTCACATTAGGAACAAAGTGGTTCCTATTACAGTGGAGGATTTGTATTTTCTGATAGGGTTTTCGAGGAGAGGCTTGCCCATTTCCTTCTCAGGGTCTGCTCTCGGAAGAGAGATCGTGAGAGATTATGTTTTGCAATATTGCTATCCAGGGGCAAAGCCAAGCAAGGATGGGAAAATAACATCCGTGATGTTCGTGATTTTCCTTTGAGAACCATTCTTTTCATGATCGCAAAGCTTTCCGGCACCATTACACTACATGTAGTAAATAAAACATATATTCAGTATGTGATAGAGTGCATGGAGCCAACACTCTTCAACTTGTTTGAAGCTGTACTTTCTCAGATAAAAGAACAATTGAACAAGGCAAAGGGAGGAAGGAAAAAAAACTTTAGTTATGGTTTTATCTTCATTTCATTTTCCTTAGAATGGATTCCACTGATGCAACCTCAACATGTGACACTCAGTGTGTCTATTCCTTAGAGATCCGAGGATGCAGAGATGGGTAGAACTAATGGCTAGGCATGCAGGCCAATTTCCCATTGTGTCCTCGATTTCATTCTTTGCTTGGTTTAGGTGACAGGTTATCGCCATCGATGAGTATGCATATGCAGGCATCAATTTCCACAGAGATCCAGACTTAGCTTTACCAAAAGGCGTTTAGTGGGGTGCAATAGGTAAGAATGTTTTGACCATGTTTTTTTTTTTTCCTAAGGTTTATACAATGTTTTTGTATTTTTATGTTTTCCCAAGTCTAAACTAAATTTTTAATGTAATGCAAATGTTTTTCGAGCTCAACCAGTGGAGGAACCGGAGCATGGAGCAGATGAGCTAGCAGAGGGGGCTGTCACGAGAGCAACCCTTTAGGATTTATACATGGCTGAGACTCTATCTGAACTTCGAAAACACATAGAGGGGTTGACCTTCAGGATTCTGGATTTCTGGATCGAAGAGTTACCCATGTGTTACACAGTAATTTGTCACCGTCCCTACGATTCCCCGTCCCGCACAATGGAGGACCCATTTTGTGACCTGTGAACATTGTCATGCCTTGAAACCATCATCAATGCATTCCTCTAAGCATGAGCTTCAATTTCCCTAAAGACATATCCTTGCAAAAATCATGAAAACATCTCTTTTTTTCATTGGCGTGGGCAGACAGTTCATCACTCGCGCCAATGGGGAAAATCCTACAAAGAGGCTGCGCCAACTAGCGCTCTGTCCCAGAGCAGAAGTCGCGCCAGCCAATTTAAGGAGTGTTTTTTAAATAAAGATGGCGAAAGTTGTGTTTCAACAAACTCAGAAACCATTGCCTATCTTGAGTTGGGAGGTTTGGCTGCGAGAGTTCCATGGAAGGGAAGTGGTTTGCCACCTCTCATGGAACCTTCCTTCATGATAGGGCCAATCCCACAATAATAGGGATCCCAACTCCCTTCTTCCCCATCTATAAAAGCCTTCTCAATTCCATTGCAAGCTAGTCTGGAAGTGCTTAAGCTTTGAATCTCCAAATTCCTAAGAGCCTTTTTGCTGTAAGAGCCCTCTTTCTTCCCTTAAGGCCGACTCAAGTAAGGAGACTATGTCGAGAGACTCTAGAGAGGTTTTCCCTTTTCCTGGCAAGCTTTGCGAGATGTGAACGACTGGAGACCCATCCGAAGGAGACCGCGACGTCAGAACATTGGTTGTACTCTCTTTCGATTGTTATTTAATGAATGATTATGGTTATGGTTCCACTCTATTTTCACTTATGTTAGTATGAGTTATATCCTTTCTGACTAATATTAGTTGCGTATTATGGATTTTATGCTTGTATTCGTGTTGTTTCTTGCATGTGCAGGTGTCCATCTGCGGAGATCGTGGGAGGATCGTGATCTGCCGAGGCTGAGGAATGGGAACGCTCTCTTCTACAGATCATAGCATTGGATTCCAAGTAGGCCTCCATCTTTGGTCTTTTATTCGTAACTAGGAACTTGCGCTGTAACATTTGATGATTGTTGCTAGACCCCTGCTAGGCTAGTAGGGATCGCCTCTATCCACAGAGGGGATTTACCTCCTCAACACCATGCAATTGTAGCACCACACTATAGGTGTTCCTAACTGCTGGATGTGGTTACTGCATAGGATAGCTATATCTATATCATGTTACCATTAGCATCACTAGTTTACTTTTGAAATGTTTCATAAATTTTGAGGTAAGATGATCAATGTGTCTTGGGCACAAATTTTGTAAAAACCTATAACTATCTATCTATTTGATTTCAGCGTTTTCCTATGTTTATTGCATAATCCTATTCAATTATGTGAATGTATCTTTACATGTGTTGCAAATGTTTGTCTAAAACATGATTAGCTAAAGAATCAATCAATGTGTTCAAGTTTCTGGAAATGTGTTGATATTGAATAAAATCAAAGTGTCTTTCCAAAAGTCAAACTCTTAGGAAAAAATGATGCAGTGTTGGATTTATAACTGTATAAACACTAGTAAGTTGTAATACCACAAGTTGTGAGTCTAACCTTATGATGATGTGGTTAATACCAAATGAAATGGTATTAGAGAGAAGTTCGATCAACACGCTATACTCAAAATTATTTTGTGTAAGCATTTCAAAAGCATGAATCTCATGACATTCTTGTAAATCATAATCAAAATAATATCCTTTAGGGGGATACCAGAAAATGGGACACCTGTAACGACATCCTATCCAGGTAGGGACCATGCATAGGATGATATTGTTGTACAAATTTAGACGAGAAGCAACAACCTTGAAATTTCTGTAACCGAACGACTCCCAGTTTTAACATTGTTAGTAGAAGCTTTCCACCTCTGTTTCACTGCCAACAGGGCCTCTTCCTTAATATCCTAGAAATATTCTATTTTAACCTATACAACGTCTATATGGAGAGTTCCCAATGTGGCCACAACTCCTTGTTGTTCCATGAACCTTTTGTGCTGAATGAAAAGGTTTAAAGGTTTAGTAGGTTCTCCTCTAACCCATATACCTAGACCATGCTCCATTTTTTAGAAATTATTATAGGCCTTGGCCCATTTAAGATGTTTAGAAGCAAAAGAAAGGCAGGCTTGAAATCATAAATCCCCAATGAAGGGTGTTATGCGATTATGGATTATGTATAAAACACATTCCCTAAATGTGGTGCTATGCATTTAGAAAAATAGACCAAAGAATTTGCAGACACTTTTCCTAAGAGTCAATAGACACACAAAAATATGGAGAAACTTACTTGGGGTCCAAATGCTTCCTATTATCCTTCTGTCGGTCTTGCTGTAGCTTCAAATCCAACTTTGATTGCTAGACTAGTTCCTACAAATATGAACACTAAACAACAAAGAGATTGAAATATACAGATGGCTATTTATCTTAATTAGTTAAATCAATGAAACATGAAACATATACATCAGCTAAGAATCCATAATGTGAAAGATAGAAGCTTATGCAGATACATGTGGGAAAATGAGCAGAAATATTTATTAATGGATAGAAGGGGGAGGTTACAACTAGCGATTGATTTGGTGTCACCAACTCTAGCATTATCCCAGCTATTACACAACAATTTTTCACCGTCCTTGCAATCCCCATCCTGCATATTGGAGGATAAATTCTGTGACTAATACAAAGTGTCATGCCTTGCAAAGACCATCATTTCATCCCTTGCCATGAGGAAAACATTCCTTCTGTTGACAATTTCCTGAGCAGACCATAAGAAACACATGTTTTTACATTAGTGCTGGTAGACCGTTATGCCCTCGCACCAATGAGGAAGATTAACATTGGGCCCCATGCCCATTGGTTCTCTGTCCCAGTTATATACCCACGCCAAGATTTTTTTGGAATGTTTTTTAAATATAAAGGTGAAGTTTCCATGCTAAAAAACTTCGCAGACGAGTCAGTCTGAGTGGTTCGATTGAATAACTACGACCACCCTCATTTGGCATCTTGTTTCCACCTTTTGGGGAAACCTCCCAAAGGATAAGGCCGACCTTCCACCATTGTAGGGATCCCAACCTCCTCCTCTCCTTCTATAAATAAAGCTATCTCCCATTGATACACTAGCTGAACATATTATATATGAATAGCTGAAATTTTTTCTAGTGAGATAGAGAAGAGAAAGAGACCTTTGTCGAGAGACAGCTTAGGCTTGTGTCCTCATCTCATCCCAATTCCCAACGATCCTTTGAGACGCGCTTTGACTGAACCCGCTAAAGGAGGCTGCGACGTCAAGGATCTGGTTGTAACGTCTTTCTTCTATTTATATATACATGACTATTTTATGGTTCCCATCTTGTGTTAATATGGTTTATTTTACGCAATGTGTTTAGTCCTCGACTGACTAGTTAGCTAGGAATGAAATTATTGTCTTGTATATTTCTCTTGTCATTTATCTTCGTGTAGGAATACGAATATCATTGCTGAAGGACCGCAACTTGTCGAGACAGAGATCAAGAGGCCGCCACTACCGCAGCTGCGACAATCGTGTTGGAATCTAGGTAGGTTAATCTACCCCAACCTATTTCATTCATTAGCTAGGAACCTACACATTAGCTCGTTCCCTTGTTTCTAGACCCACTCTAGGCTAAAGTGATCATCTCTTTCCGCAAAGAGGATTTACATTTCAACCACCAGCCTCATCACAATGAAAATCTCTCCAATAGCATATCACTCAAATCAAATACTCAACTTAGAATTCAACAACATTTCTCTACCAAATTTCATCCTTTTCAAGCACTAGGATCTGTGCTCAATTTATAGATCAGCTAAAGGTAGTTTCAAAATCAATGAATTTCTAATAATAGTTAAGAAATTTTTGCAAGATCAGAGGTGTTATATGGACACATGGATTCTAAATTTGACACATATGGACTCTTATAGAAGGCACTAGCCATGTGGAAATTTCGAAACAATGAGAATTTTGCTCCCAATTGACCAACGCACTCTTGAATGTCGAGAAGTGCTTTGCAGAGCACCCTTGAAAGGAGGTAACTGCATATGCAAAGAAGTTAGTCCCTTGAGAGGCTGTGTTGGTGAGCTCATAGGTGATATAAAATGTAATTCAAATCTTGGAAACCTTGAAATGGAAGTCATGGATGATTTGTTCTTGTTCTTTGTCTTAGGGCATGTAGAAAATGAAATGATAGGGGATGATATACCCTATTCATTGGTTTTGGGGATGATGTCCAGTTTAAATAGGTCATTGGGAATGATGCCCAAATTGACCTATAACAATTTCCCCCTAAAGCATGAAGTCAGAAAAATAATGTATCCTCTTACAATACATTACATCATGATCTATCCTCTTGATCACAAATTTCTGAGGGAAGTAATTCTGATGCTCAGCACATAAACTCTCTAATAACATGTACATAGTGCAGAAAGTCGTCTACATTGGAATGTTGCCCAATACAGACATGCCTACAGATATAGGCCCATGTTCGGATGACGATATTTTTGTAAGGTCACCATACATATGTTGTGTACAACAATCCGGAAATCACAGCCGAGATGACTAGAACTAGATCCAGGGTCTTCTTATCTTGTTCACTCGATCGTTTGAGTACAAGTCTAGCCATGCGAATATATGATTTGTAGTAGAACATGGTAAGAAATCATTTGATTACCAGCCAATTATGTGAGCTATTAACAAATGTGAGAGAACCATCATTAATGTCAATGGCCCTCAAGGTATTGCAGTTCATTTTGTAAGGAATAGATGATTTGATGTCGAAAGAAAAACAAAATATTTTGGTCAAAAGTCCGGAAGTGAGGATCTTGTCGATGCTGTAACAAGCCTCATGGTATTGGAAGATGATGTTTCTAAGTAAACTTCTTGGATGATGATTTGATGTCGACAGGAAGCCACTATATTGCAAAACAGGAGATACTTATTTTGGAGACTAAGTATGACTTGATATAACAATGTTCAGGGATGATTGTCATGAGAATGAAGGTTTATGAGTATTGCATAAGGATGAGTATTCATTGGATGACTTCTCTTGAACATATAGACGACACTGAGATGAGTTGGTAGCATTGACCCAAAACTGAATTGAAGGTATGATGAACCATAGGTATGAATGAATAGTCAAGAATATTACCCAACCCAAACAGTCACAATGATGGAGTGAAGTGTCATGTTCAAGAGCGACCTGCTACTGTAAAAAGTTATGTTCACTTTCCCAAAATTTCTCCGGTCATTTGTCGACCATTACCTCTTTATTTTTTAACAAGCTTGAGGAGGATAACATATGCTTGATCTATAATTCAACCCTTCAGGTGAATAATGTATCACTATTTAATAATTTAACGAGTCTAGCGATGAATGAAAATTGATTCTTGCCATGATCGACAAGCCTGTCGCTATTTTATGTTTTAACGAGCCTAACGACAATGAAAACCAGGTCCTTTTTCATGTTTATAGAGTTTGAAAAAGAGGATGAAAGAAAACTCCATAAGTACTTTTTTGTAAAGTTGTCGCTGAGATCTGAAAAAGTGTAAAATGATATCTGAGAGAACCTCTTAGCCATGTTCGACTAAGGCATTCCTTTTTCGTAAATAATCTATCTCAGTCTGGAAAAGGGTTAAACTTATACTGAGTAGATATCAATTCATTTACTTTTAAGAGCTTTAAAAGACAAGTGATTGACAATATTTTCACATTATTGGAGTCTGAAAAGAGCTAAAATAAGACTCCAGGGGTTCCTTTTTCGTTGTTATCGAAGATTGAAAAAAATATAACTTCAAGTCCTTTTTCATTTTTAACAAAGCTCAAAAAATAAGGATAAAAGTATGCTTTGTGGTCAAATAATTCTTGAAATAAATCTGCATGACTAATCTACTCATCAGTTCCAAAACCTGTTCAAAACAACATCAAATGGATTAAAAATACCTATTGCATAGTAAAAAATAGAATAAAACCATAGTCACAGCAATAATTATGATTTTCAAAAAATCAAATTACTAATAAAAAGAGTTTTACTATTCATTTTTACCATTTGAAAGTTACTAATTGCATTTTGGAGCTCTGAACTTGTTTTTTCCCCCGAACTTCAGCCGTTGATTGCGATCGATTCTGTGGACGGTTTTCATCGCCGTTTGATACAGGTTGGTGCCATAAACCCTCTCTTTCTTTCAGTAGTCAATTAATTTCCTTTCATTACAAATTTTTAGGTATTTGGGCCCCTTAGTTTAAATTATTTTTCAAAATAGGGCAACGCACCATTGAGCATCGAAAACTACATTGTGGAGCACCTAAATTGAAGCCTAGGTACATATGCAACGCACTGTCCCTATTTCAAGACTGCGTTGGGTGCAATTCAGATTCTTGATTCCTTCATTGTACCCAAAATTTGCCTAATTTTTTGCATGAAAAGGAGTCTAATGAGTCTTATGGTTATTTTTCAGGATTTTGTTAAGTCCCCGTAATTTCTCAGATTGGCGAGGGAAAATTTACAAGGGTCACATCGAACCAAATTTTGAGTCCTAGGACCTAGCCTTATTGGACTCAGAGAGGGCTCTCTCTATGTTTGTGTGAAAGATGTAGCTTGATATTTTTTAGGTTTTTATTTTAGGCTAGTTATTAGGTTTAGGGTTTGTTTGTTTGTTTTTATTGGTTGGGTAGGTTGTCAAGGAAAACATATAGATTAGGATAGGTTTATACCATTAGGCTATGGAGTCTGTAATAGGTCTATAAAGGTACAAAAATAGGTTAAGGATGCTTCAGAGGGCAAGTCAACAAGGTTGAATGGATCTTCAAGGCTTAGGTGAGTGGAATGAACATTCAATTGTGAACAGAGTAGGTGCAAAGGGCAGTTAAGAATCCTTTGTCAAATAATACAACAAGAAAAGCCTCTAAGAATACTGTGCATGAAAACACGACCAAATACAGGGCATACCATACTTCTTTGACCAAACCCTAGCAAGAAAACATCGAGGTAATAATCCGGCAAACCCTAGAGAGAAATAAACTTGTATAGTCTCTGGTGATTTCACCTTCAAGATAAGAAAACATTTAAGATAAACAATAACATAGATCAAAGAAGAGGGAACTCCTAACTTCATTATTCAAACTATAGAGAAAATTCAAGGAAACTATTTAATATGAGTAAAAGGGCATGGAAATTCATAAACCTCTTTAGGTAAATCTAATCAGCAATATTTTGAAGTAAAGACCTCAAAAACAATGTTTAAAGTGATGGCAAAGGGCAGGGATAACCAAAAACCTCTTTGAAATTGACTCCATTGAATCATTCATGATATAAATAAGTAGAGTGGGTTTAGAGAGCAGTTAATAATTCTCTAAACTGACCTAGCAGAGGAAAACATGAAAGCAAGAGAAGCAGACAGACTTAATGAAATTTTGACATCATATCTTAAGCTAAAAATTATGTTCTAATGCAAGAGAAGGGTGAAACAATATGTAAAACATAAGAAAATGATAACAAAACAAGAAAAACATCACCATTAGTCCTGTTCATGAATCCTGCAAAGTGCTTGGCTCCATTGTCATTCATTCAAAAAAGATTACAAAGCTCCAAGGCCAAAAACTCTTTACAACTCAGGGCCTATGCTTAGTTCAACAAGTAAAAAACAAAAAACAACCAACATGATCAATGAGGCCCTCATCCAGTATTTATCATGCAAAGGAGAGTTAAAACCATAACTAGGGTTTTGGAGGCTATTAATTGTTCATAAATACCAATTTTTTCCTTTGATACCATGCAAGGCCCAAGGCACAAATATCCTATTTTAATAAATGAAAAATATCTCCTAAAACCTATCTTTGGAAAAAAAATCTGACTTTGAGGCCCTCAATAACTTCCAAAAATATCTTAATGTGTTTTGTTGCCTTTTTTTCAAGGACACAACTTTGAGGTCCAAGGGCGCAGCGTCTGCACGGGAAAACTGGGTCACCTTGCAGCTGCATTTTGAAGGCCTTCCCGATGTCGGAATGGGCTCCATGATGGCTCGTTGGAAATCCTATCAAGTATAATTTACAAAACTGCCCTTGGTTTTTTATTTGGTTTCCATTTTCATATCCAAAAGCCAAAACTCCCAAGGCTGCTAAGGGCACAATGCCAGCCCTGAAAAATGGGCAGAAAGGTGGTTTTTAGCATGTTTGTGGCCCTTTTGGAGGACCATTTTTGCTCTAAATGAGACGAAAATTGGTGAGTGTGATTTAATTGGCCTAAGGAACCCAAAAATTCTAAGTTTTCCTCCAATGGATGCCTGAGGAAAAAGCGCAGCGCCAGTGGCGATGCGCCCTTGGCCCTGAAAAACAGTGAAAAACCAAAATTTGTCAAAAAATTGCCAAAATTTGCATTTACCTTGCTGATTAGGTTGTGTATGCTTGTAGGGGATATATTAGAAAGTTTATAAATTTCTCCTTTGGCTTTATCTTCATGGCTCATCATGCCTCATAGGCCTCTTTATCCTGTTTATTGCTTTTCTACCTCATTTCTCTTATCTAATCCACTATCATTATGATCATTGTTATGTGCTTCATCATTGTTTTCTGCATTGTTTCTTTGCCAAAATTTCATCTTCATTCTTTGTAACAATGATCTTACTGCTCTTATGACCCTCAGATCTAATGCCATGTTCTTTACTGCTTTAATTCGTCATTGACATTTGCACTAGCAGCCTTGGCTTTCTGTTTCATTTTTCTCATCTTCACTGACATCAACCTCACTGCTGTGACCTTTACTGTGCTTTTTATTGATATGTGCTTTGTTTCCTTTAGACCCACTACGAGCCTCACTATTTTTAGACCCAATGGCCTCCTCTTCAATGCTTTATTTTTCCTTGTTTGACTCATTATTTCTCTCTCCCTCATTTTCATTAGCCTTATTTGCATTGGCCCCACTATTTCTTCCTCCTTGATTGATTCTTCATGGCTATCATGTTCATTGTTAGATGCAATTGAAACATGATATGATAGTGAAGGATTTGGAGAGGGTGATGAAGGAGGATCACTATGATGTGAGGGTATGTGAGTGAAAGGCAAAAACTCAGTGGCAAGCCTTTGCTGCTTGCTAAAACTCTGCTTTGACACCTTTGCACCTATGTCAATTTGAATATGACTGAAGGCAATGAATTGGTCAATTTTCTTGTGGTATAGGGGCCAGCGTTTATGAGTGAATGGAGAGGGTGTATGCATAATCCTAGGTGCATGAAAATTTTTCAACAATGTACCCTTCTGGCTATCACCGGTCTTCTTGGTATGCAGATGAACGAGACTTAACTAGTGATTTTGAGCAGGAAAATTACTTGATCTCTTTAGGGTTCCATTCCTTTAGTTTGCAAACATCAAAAAGCTAGGAGAGGAAGGTAAGGCATCCATTTATCAGTCATCGATGCCTTGGAGGGCATTGGAGGAAGCTTGAAGGCAATTTGGAGGAAGTTTGAGTGGCTGCAAGCCTTGGAAGGCACTTCTGGCCAAACACACAGTGCCTACCCACGGGTGAGTCGGGTCGGGCAAAGGTGCAGCGCCTTCCAGGCGCTCAGCGCCAAAGGCCTTCCACCAGGCCCGTCGGGTGAAATTGGTAGGCACACGGTGCCATGTAAAATTGCACAGGGATAACGCCCAGGCACGCAACGCTAGGAAAAAGTGGCCCAATTTTTCCTTAAAAACTCAGATTTTCATCTTCTCTTAAAAATTCTAATTCCCTGCAAGTGATCAATAGTTCACATGAAGAAAAAATGACCTGCAATATACTTTAGGAATTAGTTTGAACTTTGTAGACCCACTATTGTAATGTTTTAAGTAATTTTTACTTTCTTTCACTGATGTTATCTGACCTTTTGCTTGCAGGTTGCTGAAGATATGACATTTGCTTCCTTCTGATCCTAGAGGCATGATAGATTGATTTTGACACTTGGGGACTCAAAACAAAAGACAACATTTGGAGGAAATTTCTTGTTTCTTCCATTACAATATTGAAACTTGTCCTTTTACCTTGGCTGGTAGTTTGTACATTTTTTGCTTGTAGAAGATTTGAGATGATAAATTTGAACCTTTCACACTGATACTCTTTACCTTCTGCAGGTTAGCCTTGACGAGTGAGAAAGTTTACCTTGGAAAAAATTTGGGATGTTTTACATACACTGGCAGTTCCTGAATCTTCTTTTACCTGTACCATGGAGTTTGGCTCATCACTTTGCCTTTTTTGATCATATTTGGCATGAAAAACTCCTTTTTGAAAATTCTGGGATATAATCATAGTGGCATCTTCAGAATATTTCTCAGCTGTCATCATGGAGTTCAAACCAAGATTTTCACCTTCTTTGGCCAACTTCCCAAAACCCTAGGTGTTTGGACTACTTCAAGACAATTTTCAGTGTTGTCTTCTAAGTTCTTTATAGCCCTTTCAAGTTCATTCACGTATGTCGAGTTTACCTCACCTTTCTACCACATTTCATTACCATCTCTGAAAAAATTTTCTTCATGTTTGGCTCTTGGTGTGTCTCCTCCATGTTTATTTTTGCATTTAATCCTTGCTGTTTTGGCACTCTGCTAGACTACCAAGTGTAAAACCCTAGTTTTCTTGTCTTCCTTGCTACAAGATGTCATCCTTTAGGCACAAAACACTTACCTCATCAATTTCTTCTGCTGATTGACCTCTTAACACTTCTGCACAAGTGTAAATCTTGTCCATTACCTTATGTGCAGACCTGAAATTGAATGATAATCTTCTTTGGAAATGATGACCTTGGAACTCATGAAACCCTAATTGACCTAGTGGGGGGTTCTTTGACATTTTCCTTGACTGAAAATGAGTTTGGAGGCTTCAAGTGTAAAAAGAGAGTATTGACAAGGTGATGTTTTGAAGATCCAAAAACCAATGTACTTGATTTATCTAAAGATCCATACAAAGATAGTTTTGAGACCATCAATGCTTGAGGAATTCGGGAATCATGGGAATGAGTTGGCTATAGGAAACCCTAGATGGAAAATGGAGTTATGGGAAATTGAAAAACATAGTGATGAAGTTATATGCAGGAAAAAGTATGGAGATGAGTGGCACAAGCCCATAAGGAGTTTCTTAGGAGTGACAGGGTGGCCATGAAAAGGTTATATGATAGAATAGTGAAAAATATTTTCTAAGGATAATGAAGGCAATGAGATTTCTAAAACTCACAATATTCAAGGGAATTTGATTTTAGAAATCTAGAACCAATATTTAGTCATCTACAGATAGTGAAAATTACTAATGACTAACAATGGCTGCATGTGGGGAGGGCAGCTCCTTTTTAGGAGGTGTCCAAGACCTCAGAGTTCAAATCTTTGAGTTTTGAAGACCAATAGCTTACTTGTACTTGGTAGGCCTTTCTTCCTTCATTTGCTGATGTTCTATGAAGCTATGATCTCAAAATCAGAAAGAAATGTTTTCTTCAACCTCATTTCTACCTACCCATCATACTTTTTCTAACATTTTTTCTTCTTTTGGGTGCACTTGGACTGGCAAATAAATGACATTATTTTATTTTGAAACCATAAAAAACTATCTACTTGTACCCTTATCACTTCTGAGTGTTCGGATTGGGCTAATGAACTCTCTTATTCTCTACCTAGTCTAATCATTTTTCAAGATTAAGATGTTTGACAAACTTTATTCTCTAATCTACTGACATGAAATTCAAAACATGATCAAACCAGGATTAAGCAATCTGATTTTCCATGGGCTGTGGCATTTGGACAAGCTGCACATAGACATTATTTTTGTACAATCATAACTAGAAAACATGAGGGTTGTGATTTAGAATTGGTTAGGCATTCCTCTCATTCTCCTTTGGTTCAGATTTGTGCTTTGGGAACCATCATCTTTTCCTAATCTAATCTACTGACAAGTCAAGATTAAATGATTTGACAAGTCTTCTTTCACTAACTTATCTGCAGAAATTTAAAACATGTTTAGTCATGATTAGGCTAGATGATTGAACAAGACTTTATTTCTCAATATTAGTGGAATTTTGTCTTGCACACTTTCAAAAGTACTCTTTTTTGGGTACGGGGTTGTACCTATTCTTTAAAACTGCCCTATTTTCTTATTTTCTCAGTTTTTGTGTTTTTCATTTTTCTTACAAAACAATATGAAACTAAAGCTAGATGCTCAAAGTGCTGAGCTTATTTTTCATACCTAATCTATCCTAATATAACTTACATATAATGTACATTCATTTGGTTAACTCCCTTTTCCAATATAACCAATCAAGTAGATGATTCCATGGGTGATTTTCATTCAGCTTTTTGAGTGTGTTGAAGAAATCAAAAGGCCACTCACACCTCACTTGTGTTTGAACAGTAGTGCTTAAAATTTGATTTAATATTTGCATCAAAATGATTATGACATACTTTACTCCCTCTTCAAATGTCTCTAAGAAATCAGAAAAGGGATATTGAAACAATACTTGGCTTTGAGGATTTGAAAAATAAGCTTCATCCAGGACTACTCCCTCCACTTGGCTATGCTCATGATTCTTTTGAACAAGAAACTCTACCTCCTCCTCATGTTCATCTGTGCTGGAAGCTTAATCATATATAGCAATGTTGTCTTCTAAAAAACTTGGTGTATTTGATTGAGTGGGTTGAAATCTGTGTGAATGTCATCATGTTGATGAGCAGGATCACTCTTTGGAAGAAAATCTTCTTGAGAAGGCAGCAGAACGACTCTTCTGTGATTATCAACTTCCAAGACTTCATCTGCAATTTGAAATTCAATGGGACTTGGTGGCTGTAAATTTGGATCTGAGGAGAGTTCTATGTGACAAATGCTTTCCTTATCCATTTCGGGAGAAGGCTTCTCATTAACAACTTGCTCAAAAATTTCATCATCTTCCCCAATCTCAACATCAAAACTGAAAGACTACTGATTTCCAATCACATGAAAATTATTTTTGATTGACTGAAATGAAGTAGTACGAAGAGGTGGAGATGATTCACTTACTTCCAAATTTTCAAGACTTTCCTCATCAGTGTCATAGCTGATATGTATTGGCTGATTACTGTTTTGATGAAACTGAACTTCCTCCCAAAAACCAGCTGCTAATTGCTCTGCAAGATTAGCTTCTGTTTGGAGAACATGAGTATCATAATACTGATCAAACTTTGGAAAATCATCAAAATAAGTAATGTCACCAATCAGACATATTGGATTATTAGATTTTTTTTCTTCAAATTGATCTACACATCCATTTTCTGATCTGTGGTAGCTATAATTAGCATGAGAATCAATAGAAATGTCTTGTTCATATGAAGGTTTAGAGGCTGGTTGCATGCTTAGAATCTGATTTATTTCCTCTTCAGTCAAAAGAGGAGACATTTTTCTCTTTCGTAGGGGAATACTACAACAATTCTCTTTCTCATGTGAAGGTTGATTATGAGGTTGAATGTCTTCTTGAGCCTCAACTAGAAGAGATGATGAGTCATCACTTGTTCCTTGAGAGAGATCCTGTGGATTTTCCTCTATTTTCTAATTTATTTCATCCTCAACCAACTCCTCTTAGCTGTCATGATATATGCTTTGAGAATGAAATTCATGAACTGATTCTAATAGGCTTCTAGGATGCCAATTTCCTAAATCTTCATCAATGTTTACAAGGTATTGTATGAGATCTTCAGATTGATCACAACAATTTTTAGCTAATGACAGAGATGGACAATATTCTTTATAGTGTTCATAAAATACCTTGTGGAAATCCTTCAAAGAAAACAAGGTGCTAGGGTCTAGGCTTTCATACCATTCTCTAGCTTTCCCTTCTAATGTCCCCATGAACATTTTCATGAGGCAGTCTTGATGCCATTCAACTTTTAACCTCCATACATGTATATGAAATTTGATGAGATGTAACAAGGGGTCATCAAATTTTTCATCTTAGAACATAGGCAGGTTTGAAAACCAATATATCTGTGGAATTTTGTGTGGGAATCCAAGGATGTGATCTATGTTCATGGGAGTATATCTCCTTTGTATCCTTGGATCCATGTTTGTAAATCAGAAAGGGTCACTGTATCTTTTCAACCAGTCTATATTTATCTACGAGTGGAGTCTTTAGGTCTATTGAGAGTTGTGGAGTCGCCAGGTGGAAGGTTTAAACTTTTCTTTCCACCATCAACATGATTAACGCATTCCTAGGGGGGTTTATGAGGAATAGTGGAGTCAACAGGGCTACTGAAGACTAGTGGAGTCACCAGGTGGATGATGTTTACTTTTTAAGGATGTGCTTGTTGTCCACCATCAACAACTGAATACCAATCTAAGGATGTTTATGGGTTTTCTGAGATCCTAAGGAATACTTAGATTGTCACTGACTTAGAAGGTTCCACCGTGATCTCCACTATGTTAGGTCCCCGTAATTTGTCAGATTGGCGAGGGAAAATGTACAAGGGTAACATCAAACCAAATTGGAGTCCTAGGACCTAGCCTTCCTGGACTTAGAGAGGGCTCTCTCTATGTTTGTGTGAAAAATGTAGCTTGATAGTTTTTAGGTTTTTATTTTAGGCTAGTTATTAGGTTTAGGGTTTGTTTGTTTTCTTTTATTGGTTGGGTAGGTTGTCAAGGAAAAAAGATAGAGTAGGAGAGGTTTAGACCATTGGGATATGGAGTTTGCAATAGGTATAGAAAGGTACAACAATAGCTTAAGGATGCTTCGGAGGGCAAGTTAACATGGCTAAATGGATCTTCAAGGCTTAGGTGAGTGGAATGAACATTAAATTGTGAATAGAGTAGGTGCAAAGGGCAGTTAAGAATCATTTTTCAAATAATACAACAAGAAAGGCCTCTAAGAATATTGTGCATGAATACAATACCAAGGACAGGGCATACCATACTTCTTTGACCAAACCCTAGCAAGAAAACATCAAGGCAACAATCCGGCAAACCCTAGAGAGCAATAAACTTGTATAGTCTCTAGTGATTTCACCTTCAAGATAAGAAAAAATTTAAGATAAACAATAGCATAGATCAAAGAAGAGGGAACTCCTAACTTCATTAATAAAACTATAGAGAAAATTCAAGGAAACTACTTAAGATGAGAAAAAGGGAATGGAAAATCATAAACCTATTTAGCGAAACCTAATCAACAATACTTTGAAGTAAAGACCTCAAAAAAAATGTTTAATGTGATGGAAAAGGGCAGGGATAACCAAAAACCTCTTTGACACTGACTCCATTGAATCATTCATGAGATAAAAAATCATAGTGGGTTTAGAGAGTAGCTAAGAATTCTCTAAATTGACCTATTAGAGGAAAACATGAAAGCAAGAGAAGCAAACATGCTTAATGACTTTTGACAGCATACCTTAAGCTAAAACTTCTGTTCTAATGCAAGAGAAGGATGAAAAAATATGTAAAACATAATAAAATGATAACAAAACAAGAAAATTATCACCTTTAGTCCTGTTCATGAATCCTGCAAAGTTCTTGGCTCCATTGTCATTTAGTCCAAAAATATTACAAAGCTCCAAGGCCAAAAACTATTTACAACTCAGAGCCTATGCTCAGTTCAACAAGTAAAAACCAAACATCAACCAACATGAAAAATGAGGCCCTCATACAGTATTTATCATGCAAAGGAGAGTCAAAACCCTAAATAGGGTTTTGGAGGCCATTAATTGTTCACAAATATCAATTTTGTCCTTTGAGACCATGCAAAGCCCAAGGCACACATATCCTATTCTAATAAATGAAAAAGATCTCCTAACACCTATCTTTGGAAAATAATCTGAATTTGAGGCCCTCAATAACTTCCAAAAATATCTCAGTGTGATTTTTTGACTTTTTTGCAAGGACGCAACTTTGAGGTCCAAGGGCACAATGCTTGCACGGGAAAACTGGGTCACCTTGTAGCTGAATTTTGAAGGCCTTCCCGATGTCGGAATGGGCTCCGTGATAGTTCGTTGGAAATCCTATCAAGTCTACTTTCAAAAAATGCCCTTTATTTTTCATTTGGTGTCCATTGGCCTGTCCAAAAACCAAAACTCCCAAGGCTGATAAGGGCGCAACGCCAACCCTGAAAAATGGGCAGAAAGGTGATTTTTAGCATGTTTTTGGCCCTTTTGGAGGACCATTTTTGCTCCAAATGAGCTGAAACTTGGTGAGTGTGATGTTCTTGGCCTAAGGAACCCAAAAATGCTAAGTTTTCCTCCAATGGAGGCCTGAGGAAAAAGCATAGTGCCAGTGGCGCTGCGCCCTTGGCCCTGAAAAACAATGAAAAACCAAAATTTGTCAAAAACTTGCCAAAATTTGCATTTACCTTGCTGATTAGGTTGGGTATGCTTGTAGGGGATAAATCAGAAAGTTTATCAAGTTCTCCTTTGGCTTTAGCCTCATGGTTCATCATGCCTCATAGGCCTCTTTATCTCGTTTACTGCTTTTCTGCCTCATTTCTCTTATCTGATCCACTATCATTATGATCACTGCTATGTGCTTCATCATTTTTTTCTGCATTATTTCTTTGCCACACTATCATATTCATTCTTTGTAACACTGATCTTACTGCCCTTATGACCCTCAGATCTAATGCCATGTTCTTTACTGCTTTAATTCTTCATTGACATTTACACTAGCAGCCTTGGCTTTCTGTTTCATTTTTCTCATCTTCACTGACATCAGCCTCACTGCTGTGACCTTTACTGTGATTTTTACTGATATGTGCTTTCTGCCTTTAGACCCACTACGAGCCTCACTATTTTTAGACCCAATGGCCTCCTCTTCACTGCTTTATTTTTCCTTGTTTGACTCATTATTGCTCTCTCCCTCATTTTCATTGGCCTCACTATTTCTTCCTCCTTGATTGATTCTTCATGGCTATCATATTCATTGTTAGATGCACCTGAAACATGATATGATAGTGAAGGATTTGGAGAGGGTGATGAAGGAGGATAAATATGATGTGAGGGTATTGTTAGTCATTAGTAATTTTTACTATCTGAAGATGACTAAATGTCAATCCTAGATTTCTAAAAACAAGATTCATGAATATTGTGAGTTTTAGATATCTCACCACCTTCATTATCCCTAGGATAAATTTTTCACTATTTCACTCTTCTATCATGTCATGCTCAGCTTACCATCCTAGAGAACCCCTCATGGGCTCATGTCATTCATCTTTATCCTATTTTTCCACCCATGACCTTAGTACTCTATTTTACCTTGCCTCACCCCTCCACTTGCCATTTAGGATCACCAACCAACCTAATTTTTCCCATGTTCACCAGATATCTTAAGCATTGTTTGTCTCAAAAATACCTCTATGAAATCCTTAGATAGATCAAGTACCTCCATTTCTATATGATCAAATACACCCATTGGTCAAAAAGCTCTATTTTTACACTATCAAGATCCCAAGCCTAATCTCAGTCAAGGACCAAGTTAAAACCCTACCACTAGATTATTAGGTTCCCCCTAGGTTATAGGTTCTTCATTGGTATTTTAACCTATGTTCTTCTCATATTAGTTCTAGTTCTAATGAAAAAGAAGAGGAACACATAATTTCCCAAGAAAGAGCAAGAGATCTCTAAAGAAGGTTGTTTGGTCAATTTCAGATTTGTGCAAAAAGTAATTGTGATTGATATTTTTGCAGGAATGTCATGAAGTAAATCAGCAAAGGAAATTTATAGGGTAACTGATGAGTATCTAAAGGAAAGTAGGGAGCACTAAGTCTTGAAGAGAATCAAGGTTTTTTAAGCCTAATTGGGTCAGCAGTATGCCCAACAAGGATCTAATGCAGCACATAGAAGGTTTGCAGGGAATGTTGAAGGTGACTCCTAGGGTTTGTCAAAGTAAAATATCTCACTGCCTCAAAGGGAAAGAATGCAAAGAGTATCAATGAGGGAGGTCAAGGTTTCAAGAGCAGTCAATTGCCCTAAAATGGTCAAAGGATAAAAGAATAGGGTTGAGTTTCAAGATAGAATGCCAAACTGATCATAAGGTTACTGTTATGAAAGTGTTAAACTCCAAGAGTGACAGGAGGGAAAAATCGGTATGACATGGCACCTGCAAATTAGAAGTGGCCAAAAGGAGATAATGAAAAACATGATTGTAAAGACTGTGGCGACTGTACAATATAGATTTATTATACCTCTGGAAAATCAGTCAGAGGGGAAGAAACCATGTTTTCAGATCACCCACACTCAGAGATCTCAAAGGGGGTAAAAACATGAGGTCAAAACTTCACAATGCAGATAAGAAAGGTTTTGACAGTGTTAGGGTACAGACAGGTCCCTCAAAAATGTTTTAAAAATCTTACCCTACTAAAAGAGCTAAAAGGATGTGTTAGATTTCAAATAACAAAGAAAGCAATTTTAGGGTTCTGATATGAAAAAATGGGTAAGAAAAAAGTGTTAAAAGAGTCAACAAGCCAAAGGGAATCAAGTTTCACCATGTCGACGACCTGAAAAGAAACAAAGAAGGATGATTAGAAAGGGAAAAACCCATTTGAATCTTTTTAAGTCATATATTGTAAAAGGTCAAAAAGGATATCGGCCAAAGTGGTAAAGGGACAAAAAACATTAGAATGTGGGTTTGTAAGAGATAAATGTATCTTCCTAAAAATATAAAAAGCCATTTTGGTTTATTACTCAGTTCATTTGTCACTTGAAAAAGAGAGTAAGAGGCTTTCGAAGAGAAATTTATGAGTTTAGTGGGAAACTGGGCAAAGTTTCCCCTGTGCTGTGTGCCTAAAAACCCTTACTACGCTCCTAGAGCTTGTCTGCCTTGTGAAATACACTAAACGCTGCGCGCCTATGACCTAGTGCTGTGCGTTTACAGTCGTGCAGACACAGCAACCTGCGCCCGGAACTAGCGTGTAACCTTGCCTGGGCGCTACGCGTTTGGCGCTGCACGCAGACTGCCCGACAGGTCCAGGTTCTAAGCACTAAGCACTGCACAAAGAGACATGATAGTCCCATGCCTTAGTCATTTTACTTGCCCAGGACAGGCCCGTTCACCCAACTACTTGTGTTTGACCCTGCACGAAGAAAATTGCCCGATAGGCCTGACAGCATTTACCTGTTTAGCAAAAGCCCAAAAGGCCCGACAGCTTGTGAAACCTCTGCTCGGTGCTACGCGCCTACGCTGCATGTTCAGCAGCGGCCCGACAGCCCTGTGCAGCCACTTGATTGGCTCGGTGCTACGCGCCTACGCTGCGTGTTTGGCTAGGAGGATTTCTACAATAACTCAAGATCTCAATCAACTGTAAAACTCCTCAAAAGTCACTTCTAAGGGTTTCCTAGCACCTTTGAGGGGGTTTTTACCTTCAAGGAAAAAGTAAAAAAGCAAAATGTCAAGGGAAGCTAAGAGGGAAGTGATGAAGAGAACAATGACAAAAAGGCCAGCAATGAGGAAGAGGATGAAAATGCAGAAGATATGGAAGAGGATGAAAATGATACAGATGATGACAGTGAGGAAAATGTGTTGGCAATATGATGCAATATGTTGTCCTTGATGGCAACCCACTTGATGAAGAGGATGGAAACCTTCTTGATGAAGTTATTCTCGATTCTCACATGGACTCGGGTAAAGATACCTGACAATGTGATATGATGCCTACAAGAGAAACTCGTATGTAATGATGAAAGGAATGATGAAAAAATGTATGTCACAAGTAATACGCGGGTTAGCTTAAGGGAAGTCGCGTATGCACGCGGAAAAGTACGTTCAAAGTCGCGTATGGGCTTTTGCGCTCCAAAATTAGAATACCAAGGGGCATTACCATGGTATTGACCCATTGTATTGAGCGCTGGGTTGTCTATGTGGTCCCGTCTAGGAATACCATCGGAAGTAATGTGGTTTTTGACTCATGGTATTGAAAAAGCCTAAATCTATATAAGGAGAAGAATTTCATTGTGCAAAGGTGTGCATGTGTCTGGGCTTTAATGAATACTTCACTTTGAAGTATATCTGCATGGTGGAACTTTGCTCAATTGATAGATCTGATTCTATAATGTATCTATGAACATAATGAAGGTCCAAGATCTCTAGATCTTGAAATGGTGAAACTCTTGGATGATCTGAAAAGAAGTGATAAAGACCAGGCGCAAATCTGTTGAAGAAGTTGAAGAAATCTGGGTAAGTTCATAGATCTGGTCTGTTCTACAAAGTTTATCTTTTATAGATCAATACGCAGGTTCACTTCACTGAAGGCGCATATATACGCTGATCTATTTCTATAAAGGCGCGTATGACCTGTTAGGGTTTTTCTGAAAAGTTGCACAAATGTATACGCGAGTTGTCTTCAGTGAAAGCGCGTATATACGCGGATCCATCGAAATAAAAGCGCGTATGATATCTAAACTGATGATTGCTCAAAATTGAATGTGTTTCTGAAGGTCTGTTCTGAAGTCTGGGTTAACTCTGATATTCTGGTTTCAGAGGTTATCTGTTCTGTTTGTAGCATTGGGAAAAGTATGTTTGTTGAAGAGTGAAGGGTTGTGTTGGAGCTGTTGGATCCAGTTTGAAAATTGATGAAACGTGGTCTGTAGTGGATCTGAGGGTTGAAGCCTTCAGTCTGATAATAGAAGCTTTCTGTCAGCAGAGGCTGGTGCTAATATCAGGGGGTAGTAGCTCCCTTCCAGGTGAGACTAGTAAACGAGAGCAGGAGGTTGAAGCTCCCTTCCAGGTGAGGCTGGTAAACGAGAGAAGGTGGTAGCCTTCTACAGGTGGGTGCCTGCGTGCTGGTATAAGTCTGCACCAGTACATGATTGTAAGAAGTTTTTCTCTATAATAAAATATTGAAGGCTGAGACAACGGCAGCGGTGGTTTTATCCCGACTTGGGTTTCCACCTAAAAATCATGGTGTTCATGTGTGATGCTTTTGTGTGATGTTTCATTCTATTATTACTGCACATGTCTCCTACTATATAAACATCTGATAAATGAATACATGTAAGGATCTAAGTGAAGAATTGTTTGTTTATTAATATCTCTGTGCATACGCGAGTTCAGTAAAGGTTATCCGCGTATATATGTGAGTCTGGTTAAGTAAAGTAGCGTATGGGTTATTAAAGATTGAAAAAGTAAAAAGATGCTGATTAAATCCTAAATACTGATTCACCCCCCCTCTCAGTATTTTTCCAACAATTGGTATCAGAGCAGGTCCTTTTGAAAAGGCTTAACCGCTAGAAGGAAGATCAAGCAGGATGAGAAATCACGAGGGAACAACATCTATCAAACCTCCGATCTTCAATGGAAGCAATTTAATTTTCTGGAAAATAAGGATGAGATCCTATCTTCAGTCTATGGGAGCAGATATATGGGCCATTGTTGAACAAGGATATCAATATCCAGCTGCTACACCAACAGATCCCACTGAAAGGAAGAATTATGAATCAAATGCAAAAGCGGTCAATGCGATAACTGGAAGTCTAACTGAAGCAGAATTTGTCAAAGTCATGTAGCTAAATACAACAAAGGAGATATGGGACAAAATCATCCTAAGCTATGAAGGTGATGCAAAGGTAAAAAGTGCAAAACTTCAATCTCTCAGAATTGAGTATGAAAATTTAAAAATGCATAGTGATGAGAATATTGCTGGTTTCTTTTTACGTGTTGATGATGTTGTAAATCGTATGAGAAATCTGGGAGAAACAATAACCGAATCCACTTTGGTTGAGAAAATTTTGAGATCACTAACGACCAAGTTTGAGTCAAAAGTTTCTGCTCTTGAAGAAAAACAGGACCTTCAAAATCTTACTATGGTGCAACTTCATGGCATATTGACTGCATACGAAATGAGGAGAGGAGGGTCATCTGAAGTCAAAGAAGTTGTTTTTAAAGTTTCTACAAAAGGGAAAGAAGTTCAAAAACCGGAAGGGTCAGGATATATCTCAGAAGAAGATGAGGCAAACTT
This sequence comes from Pinus albicaulis, assembly GCA_034641835.2. Lineage (NCBI taxonomy): Eukaryota > Viridiplantae > Streptophyta > Pinopsida > Pinales > Pinaceae > Pinus > Pinus albicaulis. The sequence continues at coordinate 1,155,307,127 of CM076581.1, read as the reverse complement.
TGTGAGAAAACTCCAACTAGGAACCGGAAGATTCAGAGGTAAGCTTCCTTTCAAATGTTTTAATTGTGGAAGAGTTGGTCATTATGCTGCTAAATGTCCTTATAAAGAAACATCTGCTAAAGAGAAAGAAGTAGCAAGAAGAAATAAGAATCGGTCTAGCACTAAGAAAAGCTACTATACAAATGAAGATAGTGATGGGTTATCTGACAGTGAGGAAGAATGTGAACAAGAACTTAGACTTCTCATGGCATTTGAAAATAATTCTAGAGATGATAAGGATGCTTTTATGGATGCTCTTGATGAAAATTATTTTCTTTATCAAAACAATCAACTCAAAATATGCTTGGAAGAAAGTAAAATAATCATAGAGACTCTGAAAAGGCAGAATGAAGAAGCAAAGAAACATAATGAAAAATTAGAATGTGAAGTAGTAAGTCTAAGAAAAGAACTTGAGAAAGTAAAGTCTCTGAATCTTAGATTTTCTAAATGATCTGAAACCTTAGATGAGATTATCAAGGTTCAACGATCTCCTCTGATTAAGACAGGTCTTGGATACACCTGAGAATCCTCTCAGGCTTCAGCACCAAATTATCTAAAAGCTGCTACAACCGGTTTACTACATTCAGCCACTCAACGAGGGAATAAAGAATCTTCACAGGTAAAGCATGATCTTCACAATACAAGGAACACTAATAGGGATATCTCTCAAAGAAGCAACAATCAACAGGTAAATTCAAATAGAAGATTTCATGATCGCAGAAATTTCTACTTCAATGGACAATGTTTCTCATGTCACAATTTTGGTCATAAAGCTGTTCAATGTGTTGCATATAAAACCATCATGACAAGAGAAGCAAGAAAGAAAAGGATGGATATTGAACCAAAAGGGAACACCTATAACAATTTTTCTCCTCTTCAAAATGAAGTTGAATGTGCTTATTACAATAACTTTGGCCATGAAGAATCTGAATGCAGGAGCAAAGTCCAGCCAAAACAACATTTTCCTTCAAGTTTCAAAGTATGGAAAAAGAAGGAATTACAGGTTGAAAATTGCGGGATAGCGTTATTTGCAGAAGGTGAAGAAAATCAATGGTACATTGATAGTGGGTGCTCAAGACACATGACAGGTGATAAAAGCAAACTTCTTTCATATAATGCTCTAGAAAAGGAAAAGAAAGTTACATTTGGAAATGATAATCCTGCTGTAATTAAAGGAAAAGGGTCCGTGTTTTTAAAAGAAAAGGTGAAGGCTAATGATGTCATGTATGTGGATGGATTAAGGAATAACCTGTTAAGTGTAAGTCAAATGTGTGATCAAGGTACAGAAGTCGTCTTCAGTTCAAAAGAATGTGTGGTTCGTGATCTGGATACAGGTAGAACTATTATAAAAGGGAAAAGAACTCCAAGCAACCTATATGTATTGAAGAACTGCAAAGATCAATGTTACTTGAGAAAATATTTAGAAAATTGGCTATGGCATAGAAGGCTAGGGCATCTAAGCTTCTCTCAAATCAACAAAGCAAGCAGACTTCAAGCTGTTCGTGGTCTTCCCAATATTACTCTACCAGAAAGTATCATATGCAAATCCTGCCAATTTGGTAAGCAGACCAGAGTACAATTTAATGCCAAAGAAGGATCATCAAGTAGGCCTCTTGAACTTGTTCATACTGACATTTGTGGACCTATGAGGAAAAAGTCACCACGTGGAGAAGAATACTATATCTTATTTATCGATGATTTCTCTAGAATGTGTTGGATTGGGTTGCTTAAACACAAAGATGAAGCATTTGAGAAATTTCAGATCTTCAAAGCACTGGTTGAAAATGAATTGGATCTAAAAATCAAATGTCTTAGATCTGATCGAGGAGGAGAATATACATCAAATGAATTCTTTGAATTTTGTGAACAACATGGCATAAAGAGACAATTCTCTGTAGCGGGCACTCCACAACAAAATGGCGTAGCAGAAAGAATGAATAGAACAATTCAACAAATGGCTAGAGCTATGCTTGATGATTCTGGAACTCCTCACATGTTCTGGGGAGAAGCAGCACATACAGTAGCAAATATTCTCAACAAGGCACATGTTCGGGTAAATAGTGACAAAACTCCATATGAACTCTGGTATGGTAATTCTCCTTCTGTAAAGCATTTTAGAATTTTTGGAAGTAAATTCTTTATCAAAAATAATGATGAAAAGCTTGGCAAGTTTGAACCTAGATCAGATGAAGGGATACTTCTTGGTTACTCATCTACAAGCAGAGCATACAAATGTTACAATAAAAGGCTTCAAAAGATTGTTGAATGTATTGATGTTGTCATTGATGAGTCTCCTACAGCTCCTAAAGAAGAAAAACAAGCAACAGAAGAAGATGATGGTGATTTTTGTCCTTCTACATCAAATGGAAATGATATAGACAGTGGATCCAATGAAGAACCTGAAAATAATTTGTCAGAGAAAGCTCCATCCAGATATGTTCAAAAGAATCATCCTGAATCTCAAATTTTGGGAAACAAGGAATCAGGTGTACAAACAAGGAGGACTCTTGTGGGATCTTCTAGCTATTTGGCATTCCTGTCCACAATTGAACCCCAAAATTTCAATCAAGCTAGCAAAGACGAATGTTGGATTCAAGCCATGAATGAAGAGCTTGATCAAATTGAAAAGAATCACACTTGGGAATTGGTACCAAGACCACATGATAAAAATGTCATTGGAACCAAATGGATATTCAAGAACAAGTTAAATGAAAATGGGGATGTTATAAGAAACAAAGCCATATTGGTTTGCAAAGGGTACACTCAACAAGAAGGTATAGACTTTGAAGAAATTTTTTCTCCTGTAGCTAGACTTGAAGCCATAAGAATGTTTCTTGCTTTTTCAAGTTCTCAACAAATCAAAGTCTATCAAATGGATGTCAAATCTGCTTTCCTCAATGGTGATCTAGAAGAGGAATTTTATATAGAACAACTAGAGGGATTCATTTTGGGAAATGATAAGAATCTTGTTTGTAAACTTAAAAAGGCTCTATATGGTCTCAAACAAGCTCCAAGGGCATGGTACTATCGTCTTGACAAATATCTCCATCAACAAGGATTTTCAAAGGGGTCTGCTGATAGCAACTTATACACAAAAATTGAACATGAAAAACTTTTGATTGTGATTGCATATGTTGATGATATCATTTTTGGGAGTAATGAAGAATCCTTGAGTAAAAAATTTGCTTCTGTTATGCAGCAAGAATTTGAGATGTCTTTACTTGGGGAACTAACATTCTTTCTTGGCTTGCAAGTGCATCAAACTACAGATGGCATATTCCTATCACAAGCAAAATATCTTAAGAAAATTTTGAAGAAGTATGGCATGGAAGAATGCAAGCCTGTAAGTACACCAATGATAACCGGATGCAATCTCAGTTCTCATGATGATTCTCCCATGGTGAATCAACCAGAATACAAATCAATGATAGGAAGTCTACTTTATCTCACCGGGACTAGACCGGACATTATGCATGCTGTTGGGATTGTTGGACGATTCCAAGCTAATCCAAAAGAGTCTCATCTTCAGGCTGTCAAAAGAATATTCAAATATCTGCAAGGAACTCAATACTTTGGACTATGGTATCCAAAGAATGCTGATCTTACTCTTCATGCTTACTCTGATGCAGATTGGGCTGGAAATGTTGATGATCGAAAAAGCACAAGTGGTGGTGCATTCTATATGGGGCCTTGGTTGGTATCTTGGTTCAGTAAGAAGAAAAGTTCTATTGCCTTATCTACTGCTGAAGTAGAATATGTGGCTACCGCATCTTGTTGCACTCAACTCCTTTGGATGATGCAAACCTTGGGAGATTTTAAAATCAAATGTACTTCTCCTATCTCCATTATGTGTGATAATACAAGTGCCATCAGTATCTCAAAGAATCCTGTTATGCATTCAAAGACCAAGCACATTCCCATCAAATATCACTTCTTACATGAACAAAGTGCTTGAACAAAAGGTGAAGTTGGAGTATGTTCCCTCCAAAGAACAAGCTGCTGATATCTTTACCAAACCTCTGCCCAGGGAAGCATTCGAATATCTTAGACAAAAATTGGATGTTGTCTCTGCCTCTCAAAAGATCAGATCTGATTAAATTCAAAAGATTAAATTGTATACGCGGGTTTCCTGAAACACAGTCGCGTATATGCGCGAGTTTAATCACATAAAGCCGCATATTGTTGGTTGCTGGCATTTTTTTTGTTTGGGTCAGCATTATTCAGCTCAGCTGTAGAGCTGTTTGGTATCTCTGATACTGTTTGGAGTCACTGTTGATATTTCAGCTCTTATTTTCTGTTCCATTCTCTGATTTTGGGTGAAGATGCCTTGATGAGTTGTTGTTGAAAGTGTTCAGGATACACAGGCAAAGGGGGAGCCTTGGTCATATAGAAAAGATGCTTCGAGGCACATTTTCAGGGGGAGCATTTGCCTTGCTGAGTATAATCCATTGTTGGCATTATGTTGGTTCTATAATATGATCTCTCTCTTGAGACCTTTTTGGTATTGGTCATAAAATATCACATTTGTAATTTGTTGAAAAGGTCATGAATGAGACCTATGATGTAAATTTGTAATATTCAGTCATGTAAGAACTTGAGTCAAAATGTGTAAACCCTCTCGGTTGGGTATTTGCGTCTCATATGTAAATCCACTTGGCTGGATCTTTGATGTAAGTATGAGTCCTTGGTCATAGGAAGGTCATAGAGTCATGTACCTTATTGAAAAATATGTTTGAACCTTCAGCATGACTTCAGGGGGAGCATGATAACTTCAGTACACTTCAGATCTATAGCGCTTTGATAAAGGAGAATTACTTTGTGATGGGTTTGATCCACCCTTTTCCCTTGATGTCAAAGGGGGAGAGACATGGTGTTTGGTGTTTGAATAAGGGGATATTCTGTTGTGGTGATCAAACACCATCATGGTTTGCCATCAAGTCCAAAGGGGGAGATTGTTGGCAATATGATGCAATATGTTATCCTTGATGGAAACCCACATGATGAAGAGGATGGCAACCTTTTTGATGAAGTTATTCCTGACTTGATGGACTTGGTAAAGATGTAATTATGTGATATGATGTGCCTACAGAGCAACTCATATGTAATGATGAAAGGAATGATGAAAAAATGTATGTCACAAGTAATACGCGGGTTAGCTTAAGGGAAGTCGCGTATGCACGTAGAAAAGTACTTCCAAGTTGCGTATGGGCTTTTGCGCTCCAAAATTAGAATACCAAGGGGCTTTACCATGGTATTGACCCATTGTATTGAGCATTGGGTTGTCTATGTGGTCCCATCCAGGAATACCATCGGAAGTAATGTGGTTTTGACTCATGGTATTGAAAAAGGATAAATCTATATAAGGAGAAGAATTTCATTGTGCAAAGTGAGCAAGGGGTCTGGGCTTTAATGAATACTTAACTCTGAAGTATATCTGCATGGTGGAACTTTCCTCTTAATTGATAGATCTGATTCTAGAATGTATCTATGAACATAATGAAGGTTCAAGATCTCTAGATATTGAAATGGAAAGACTCTTGAATGATCTGAAAAGAAGTGATGAAGACCTGGCGCAAATCTGATAAAAGAAGTTGAAGAAATCTGGGTAAGTTCATAGATCTGGTCTATTCTGCAAATTTTATCTTTTATAGATCTATACGCAGGTTTGGTTCACTGAAGGTGTGTATATACGCGGATCTATTTCAGAAAAGGCGCGTATGACCTGTTAGGGTTTTCTTGAAAAGTTGCATGAATGAATACGCGAGTTGTCTTCAGTAAAAGCGCGTATATACACGGATCCATCTAATAAAAAGTGCGTATCATATCTAAACTGATGAATGCTCAAAGTTGAATGTGTTTCTGAAGGTCTGTTCTGAAGTCTGGGTTAACTCTGATATTCTGGTTTCAGTAGGTTCACTGTTCTATTTATAGCATTGGGGAAAGTATGTTTGTTGAAGAGTGAAGGGTTGTGTTGGAGCTGTTGGATCCAGTTTGAAAATTGATGAAACGTGGTCTGCAGCGGATCTGAGGGTTGAAGCCTTCAGTCTGATAATAGAAGCTTTCTGTTGGCAGAGGCTGGTGCTAATATCAGGGGGTAGTATCTCCCTTCCAGGTGAGACTGGTAAACGAGAGCAGGGGGTTGAAGCTCCCTTCCAGGTGAGGCTGGTAAACGAGAGAAGGTTGTAGCCTTCTGCAGGTGGGTGCCTGCGTACTGGTATAAGTATGCACCAGTACATGATTGTAAGAAGTTTTTCTCTATAATAAAATATTGAAGGCTGAGACAACGGCAGCGGTGGTTTTCTCCCGACTTGGGTTTCCACCTAAAAATCATGGTGTTCATGTGTGATGCTTTTGTGTGATGTTTCATTCTGTTATTACTACACATGTCTACTGCTATATAAACATCTGATAAATGAATACATGTAAGGATCTAAGTGAAGAATTATTTGTTTATTAATATCTCTGTGCATACGCGAGTTCAGTAAAGAGTATCCGCGTATATACGCGAGTCTGGTTAAGTAAAGTAGCGTATGGGTTATTAAAGATTGAAAAAGTAAAAAGATGCTGAGTAAATCCTAAATACTGATTCACCCCCCCCTCTCAGTATTTTTCCAAAAAAATGCAGAAGCTAAAGGCAGCATAGATGAAGATGAAAATAGTGAGGACAATTCAGAAACTAAAGGCAGCAGTGACACGCATGAAGCAAGCCTTAGTGATCGACAAAACAACAAAGAGGAAAACAATCATGACAGTCATGAAGACAGTGAAAAAGGTGAAGAGGATGATGATGAAACTAAAGATCACAACAGTGGAGAGGCAAGAAACTTCAAAGATGAAAAAAATGAAGATGATAATTGTGCAGAAAGTCAAGAAGAGGCTAATTAAAGTCATGAAAATAATGAAGGAAATGAAGGGCCTGATAGTCAAATTGAAGATCATAGCAATGAAAAGGTAAGCAACTTTGATGAAGAACAAAATGACAATGCAAAAATCAGTGAAGTGGTTGAAAGTGGTGATGACGTTGAGAGCAAAGAGTACAATGATGAAGCAAAAAACATAATGAATGAGGATACTAATGATGAAAATGAAGAGGGTGATGACAGCAACAAGGATCACATCCATGATAAAGACACCAACAAGACCAAGATCACACCGCTTTCATTAACCTATCAAAGAGGGCCAAGGCTTGTGTTTTCTGCCTCTAAAAGGCAAGGGACCATGCCATCCACCTCAGCTCAGAAGATTGACAAATACAAAAAAAAGGTAAAGGAAGAAGAAGAAGATCATGAGGTTGAGAGGGAGTTTGAAATCATTCAGGTGGACAGTGATGAGAAAAATGAATCAAGGATCACAGACTTGCTCCTCCAGAACATAAATGAACAAATTGAAGACCTCAAAGCAAATCTAGATAGGGCCAAGAGTGTAAATGATGCCCTTGACTTGGAGAACACACATCTAGGAGAAAAAAATTTCTATTTATGAGGCTAGAGCCATCAAGGCCCGGAAAGAAGCCCAAAGGGAATAGGTAAAACTAGAAAATTTCATGGGCACTTATGAAGATAGTGAGGATGAGGAATGACAATCTAGGAGGAGACCTAGAACCATGGGGTTGAAGAAGGCATTGGAAAAGCAAAGGGAACAAGAATCAGCCCTAGCAAAAAATCTCCCTCCAAATAATTTTTTGGCCATGGAGATAGCACATGAACAGGAGCCTTGGTTGGAAAGAGTCAACATACACTTGGAGGCTAAATTGAATAAAGAAAATCAAGATCTTGATCTCCAAAGAAAGATGACCAAGCATTATGCCCAGAGAAACCAAATTACAAGGGCTAAACTCGAGAAGGCCTAAGCCAAGATCCAAGAACTAAAAGAGGCTAACGGAAAAGCTAACCTTGGAATATTGGCACAAGATTCTCTACAGGTCTCTCAAAACCCATGAGGCACACATCTACCAAATTTGCGAGAATTTTGACAAATTTTGGTTTTTTGTTGATTTGGAGTGCCAAGGGGGTAGCACCCATGGTTATATGCTTTTTCTCAGAGCATCTTCAAGAGGAAAGGCTTAAATTTTTGGAATCCTTAGCTCAATTATAGCATTATTCCAAAGTTTCAGGTCAATTGGAGTTGCTTTGGTCCTCCAAAAGGGTCAAAAACACCCTATTTTCCACCTTTCTACCTAGTTTTCAGGACATGTGCTGTGCCTTTACTAGCCTTGGAATTTTTTCTTTTTGAATAGGTTACAAGGGTCCAATCAGGAAACCAAGGGTAATTCTGGAAAGTAGACTCAACATGATTTCCCACGAGCCATCACAGAGCCTTTTCTGACATCAGGAAGGCCTTCAAAACCTTGCTGCAAGTTGACTCAGTTTTCTTGCTCTTGTGCTACGCCCTTGGCATGGAAATTCATCTTAAAACTAAGTGCTGCGCCCTTACAGAGGAAAAGTAAAAAATGTATTCTTGGCAAGTTTTTGGAGGCTTGCCAGAGCCCAAATGTCAATTTCTTTCCTAAAAATGCCTGAAAAGATATTTTGTTTTAGATATTTTGTGCCTTGGGCCTTGCAAGGTCTCAAGGAAAAAAGTGACATTTATGATTAGCCAATGGGCTTCTAGAGAATTTTTTAGGTTTTATCCTCCTTGCTTGTTAAATAGAGCATTGAGGATTCATGTTTTATGATGGTTTTTGTGATGAATCTTGTGAGTAATACATATTCTTTGGAGCTTGAAGAGAAATTGGTGTTGTGGAGCTTGTGAATGGCTTGTTTTTCTTATTGATGGAGAAGGCTTGCTTGCAGGATCCCTGAGCTTGGTTAATGGTGATGTGATTCTATTCAGTTATTTTTTTCTTGTGTATCATTGTGTTTCATCTTTCTATATTGCAGTAGGACAAAAGTTTTAGACTAAGAAATGTTGTTTAGAGACACCTTAGCTCTGTTTATCCTTCACTGCTTCTATGTTTTCCTCTGCTAGGCCAGTTTAGAGAATTCTTAATTTCTTTGCTTCCTGCTTGTTTGATATCACTAAAACATTGTTTTGAGGTATCTTTTTGAAGTACCATTGTTTAGGTCTGCCAAAGAGGCTATGTTTTGATCATACCCTTTGTCCATGCTTGAAGAATTGTTTCAAAGATCTTTATGGCTATGATTAAAGATGTTTAGGAGTTCCCTCTCCTTTGATTAAAGCTATTTTTTTTTATCTTAAATGGTTTCTAACGTTGAATGTGAAATCAGTAGAAGTTAAATGAGTTTCTCACCTTCTATATTTCATTAGATTGTTTGTCTAAAATTCTTATTTGCTTGAGTTGAATCAAAGAGTTATTGGTATGTCATGTCTATTGATTACTTCTTTATGCTGAATAGTGTTGAATTCCCTTCTTGTTTTAAGTATTTGACAAATGATTCTTGATTTCCCTTTGCCCTAATTTGTTCACAAACTTGATGTTCATTTCATTTCACCAAACCTTGAGAATCCATCTGACCATGCTAGATTTTCCCTGTGATGCTCCCCGATCCATTGTTGAACCTTCCATGAATTTTTGTAGACTCCATAGCCCAATGAATTGAAAATCTCTCATTCCATCTATTCTACTTGATCATTTACCAAACCCAAACAAACAAAAAAACCCTAAACTTAACAACTAGCCTAAAATCAAACCCTAAAAGAAAACAAGTTCACATCCTTTGCATAAAATAAAGAGAGCCCTCTCTGATTCCAAGAAGGCTAGGTCCTAGGACTCCAAAGGTTGGTCTGATGTTACCTTGTGCATTTGATCTCACCAATCTAAAAAATCACGGGACACTAATAGGTACATGAGTGAAAGGAAAAAAATTAGTGACCACCCTTTACTGCTTGTTAAAACTCTGCTTTGACACCTTTGTACCTATGTCAATTTGAATATGACTGAAGGCAATGAATTGGTCAATCTGCTTGTGGTATAGGGGCCAGAGTTTTTGTGTGAATGGAGAGGGTCTATGCACAGTCCTAGGTGCATGAAAAATTTTCAACAATGTACCCTTCTGGCTATCACCGGTCTTATTGGTAAGCAGATGAACAAGACTTAAATTGTAATTTTGAGCAGGAAAATTACTTGATCTCCTTAGGGTTCCATTCCTTTATTTTTCAAACATCAAAAAGCTAGGAGAGGAAGGTATGACATCCATTTATTTGTCATCAATGCCTTGGAGGGCCTTGGAGGAAGCTTGAAGGAAATTTGGAGGAAGTTTGAGTGGATGCAGGGCTTGGAAAGCCCTATTGGACAACGCGCAACGCCTGCCCACGGGTGAGTTGGGTCGGGCAAAGGCACAATGCCAAAGGCCTTCCGCTGGGCCTGTCGAGTGAAATTGGCAGGCGTGCAGTGCCATGTAAAATTGCACAGGGATAATGCCCAGGCGCGTAGCATGTACCTCCACGTGTGCAATGTAGAAATTATATAACTGATATGTTATATGTCTAAGATTCACCTGATCACACACTATTTGAATTCATGCACAATACAAAATCTATTCCACCATTGATCATCATATGCGGAAATTAAATCAATTGCATGCACACATTAAAACCATAAAAATTTACACATATGAACACAGTAATTTATGGGAAAGCTTAAAGCTGAAAACCCCCAACTATATATATATTATATGTCATAAATATCATGTAACAATCATCATTCAAAGCTTATCACAAGCTCTCAGTACAATCCAATCGCTACACACTAATCAAGTCCGATCTTGCAAATCCATGCACCGATCTTTGCCAACCTTTAGCCTGCCTCTACTGTGCAATCCCTGCTGAATAATTGCTCATAATGAACTCGAATCCATCCTATATTTCCCACGCAATCCTCATTGGCATCTCCATCAATGTGTGGTGCAAACTCATGCAACACTATAGTCACAACTGATAGTCACACTTGCTCTTTCACCTACCTCTCCACTGGTCTCCACTGAAACTGTCCATGCACTGTAGTTAACTGAGGTATTCTTCAGTTGATTAATGAGTTATTATTTAGTGAATTAATTATTAATTGATTCATACTAATTTCACTAGTGTATCAACTGGGCTAGGATTTAGATACAACGAGCTCAATCGTGTCTAATTGAGTTAAACCGAACACAACTCGACCAACTACTTCTACAACTCTACCAAACTTTGTCACATGAGTTCTCACCGAAGTCCTCCATGCAATAGCTCCAATTAACCTCAGAATAGTGTAATTCTCTTTAGTTTCGTGCTACATCCGTGTACTTAACTGAAGTGCTACAAGAGAATAAGATAATGTTTAGAGTCCAAATATTATTAAGAGCTAATAATATTCAACATATATATTTCTAGACTGGAAATCTAAAAATAGATTACCCCCAATATGTCTAAAAATATAAGTCCATATACTTTTCCAACTTGACCAACTATCCAGAAATAGCATCCTACAACTCATAGAATATGATCGACACGTCGAAAAATAGACATAGTCTAAAAATAAACTTTGCGAGAAAAATCACCTGTGTGGGCCCCACCTAGTTTAGGTGATCATTTTCCAACTAGGATCACGAATGATGTTTCAGGATGCCTCCTTCACTGTTTCTTGTTACGATCTTCAACACTCTCTCTCAACAAGAAAGGACTGTCTTTTCATGCGACATGCAACTCCATGCATTCATCCTGCAACCTTTGCAAGCGCCATGCAACTCCATGCATCTGCTCTGCAACTCTTCAGAAACTGAATAGGCTCCAAACATCTTAATCAATCTGATGCATCTATCGTCAAAGTCTTCGACTTATTCTTAGCTACTGCACATGTCTTCAAGAACCACTGCATTGTTGAACTCTGCACCCATGCACTCTGCACTTGTTGTCAATTCTAAACCGTGCTCCAGTATCCGACACTATCACTTTGATATGCCTGCATCAATCCAACTGATCATGCTACTGCTACTATGGGCTCCTCGTAGCCAGGTTCAATTCATGAGATCCACACCATCTCAATGAATCCTACCCGTAAATAGCCCTCTTTGGGATTAATCATGCATGTCGCCCCCACCTCTCACTTGGTGTATAGTTTCATGCACTCCCTCTCGCCCATCCGCACAAAAATTCTCCCCGCATGAGTGGTCGTCCCACTCCATGATCCTCATCTTGTGGCTGCTCCACATCCCGAGGTTCACTCTTACCTACATGCAAATCCTGCTCCCTCTCAAGCTTCAATTGCATGGCTTTATTGCACTTCCCAACAGTAGGAAGCTCCATAGAAATCCCATCTACTTCAAGTCTGTAGAGATTCTTGGCTCGAATCCCAACCTTCTTGACTTGTCCTGTTTCTTTGTACTGAAGGAAACTTTTCCTTCACTGAAGACAACATCATACCCTTTATCCTCTAACATTGTGACTGAGATTAAATTCTTCTTTAAACCTAGAACATGCACTACATCTTGTAAAATAATGAGTTTACCTGACTCCCTCTGAAAGGTAATGGTACCAATTCCGGTCGCATTGTATCGTCCATTGTCGCCCAACTCAACATGCAACTGAAGATCTTTCTCCACCAAGTCACTGAAAAGATTCACATCTCCCGTCATGTGAAAGGAAGCACCACTATCAAAGTACAACCCTGATCCCAATGCACTAGACACCATGCATGCGATCAATGAGAAGTCCAGCTCAAATTGTGAGGCAAGAGCCTCACTAGTTGTAGCTCCAGCAGTCTGCTTGTTCTTATTCTTCTGTGGACAATGTGTGGCGAAATGCCCATGTTCGTGACAGTGAAAACACTTCACTTTGGACATGTCATGCTTTTTTCCATTCGCACAGGATTGAGAAAGATTTTTCTTCCCCTATCCTTTCCTTTATTTGGTAGCCAAAGTGCAATCCTCTTCATCATCATTCTTTCTTGAAGAGCCATCACTGGTACTCCGCCTTATCTACTCCTACACAAGATCCGACCAAATTCGCTCCTATCCTAGCAGTTTCTCCTGATCATTGACAGTGTCCTCGTAGCTATGCCAACTTTTCGGAAGCCCAAGGAGAGCCAAGCTCACCAAGTCTTCTTCATCCACACTAAATCCTACACTCCCAATCTCATCCCTGCAGTGGAAAAAAATTGTCAAGTATACCAGAATAGTGTCATTCTTCTCCATTTTTATTTTCCTGAGCTTGTCTTTAAGTGCCAACTTCCTCTGGTCACTTCGGCTTTGGAAAATTTTTGTCAAATCCTTCCACATCAAGAATGGAGTGGCTTTACCATGAAGGATGGACACAATGTGATCCTTCACACCTTCCAATAGAATCCTTTGACATTTTTCTATCTTCTTTTTCCATGCGTCAAGTGTGGCTGCATCGCTAGAAGCAGGTTTTGGAATTTCTTCATCTATGAACTCCTTCAACCCATTATCCTCCAGCACCGCCTCCATCCTGTCCTTCCATGCAATATAATTCAAGCTGCCCTCAAGGGCATACTCCAATCACAATCCGTTGAAATACATTTCAATGAATGCTCAACTTCGACACCAAGAAAACACTACAACAAATTCAAATTCCACCAGCACAAAAATCAACCACTTTAATAATTTCAATCTGCTCCAATGATCAACTGCTTTGATACCATGTAGAAATTATATAACTAATACGTTATATGTCTAAGATTCTCCTGATCATACACTATTTTACTTCATGCACAATACAAAATCTATTCCACCATCACCATCATATGCGGAAATTAAATCAATTGCATGCACACATTAAAACCATAAAAATTCACACATATGAACACAGTAATTTATGGGAAAGCTTAAAATTGAAAACCCCCAACTATCTGTATATTATATGTCATAGAGATCATGTAACAATCATCATACAAAGCTTATCACAAGCTCTCAGTACAATCCAATCGCTACAAACTAATAAGGTCTGATCTTGCAAATCCATGCACCGATCTTTGCCAACCTTTAGCCTGCCTCTACTGCGCAATCCCTGCTGAAGAATTTATCATAATGAACTCGAATACATCCTATATTGACCATGCAATCCTCATTGGCATCTCCATCAATGTGTGGTGCAAACTCATGCAACACTATAGTCACAACTGATAGTCACACTTGCTCTTTCACCTACCTCTCCACCGGTCTCCACTGAAACTGTCCATGCACTATAGTTAATTGATGTATTCTTCAGTTGAGTAATGAGTTATTAATTAGTGAATTAATTATTAATTGATTCACACCACTCTCACTAGTGTATTAATCAGTTAGACTAGATACAACTAGCTCAACTGTGTCTAACTGAGTTAAATTGAACACAACTCCACCAACTCTATCACATGAGTTCTAACTGAATTCCTCCATGCAATAGCTCCACTTAACCCTCAGGAATAGCGTAATTCCTTCTTTCAGCTCCTGTGCCACATCTGTGCACTTAACTGAAGTGCTCCAAGAGAATAAGATAATGTTTAGAGTCCAAATATTATTAAGAGCTAATAATATTCGACATATCTATTTTTAAACTAGCAATCTAAAAATAGATTCCACCTAATATGTCTAAAAATAGAAGTCCATCTATTTTTCCAACTCGACCAACCATCCACAAATAGCATCCTGCAACTCATAGAATATGATCGACATGTCTAAAAATAGACATAGTCTAAAAATAGACATAGTCTAAAAATAGACTTTGCGACAAAAATCACCTGTGTGGGCCCCACCTAGTTTAGGTGATCACTTTCCAACTAGGATCAAGAATGATGTTTCAGGATGCCTCCTTCACTATTTCTTGTTGCAATCTTTAACACGCAACGCCGGGAAATGTGGCCTAATTTTTCCTTAAAAACTCAGATTTTCATCTTCTCTTAAAAATTCTAATTCCCTGCAAGTGATCAATAACTCACATGAAGACAAAATTACCTACAATAGACTTTGGGAATTAGTTTGAACTTTGTAGACCCACTATTGTAATGTTTTAAGTCATTTTTAGTTTCTTTCACTGATATTCTCTGACCTTTTTCTTGCAGGTTACGAAAGATATGACATTTTCTTCCTTATGATCCTAGAGGCATGATAGACTGATTTTGACACTTTGGGACTTAAAACAAAAGACAACATTTTTAGGAACTTTCTTGTTTCTTCCATTACAATATTAAAACTTGTCCTTTTACCTTGGCTGGTAGTTTGTGCAATTTTTTCTTGCAGATGATTTGAGATGATAAATTTTAACCTTTCACACTGATACTCTTTACCTTCTGCAGGTTAGATTTGATGAGTGAGACATTTTACCTTGGAAAAAATTTGGGATGTTTTCATAAACTGGCAGTTCCTGAATCTTCTTTTACCTGTACCATGGAGTTTGGCTCATCACTTTTCCTTTTCTGATCATCTTTGGCCTAACAAACTCCTTTTTGAAAATTCTAGGATATGATCATAGTGGCATCTTCAAAATATTTCTTAGCTGTCATCATGGAGTTCAAACCAAGATTTTCACCTTCTTTGGCCACCTTCCCAAAACCCTAGGTGTCTGGACCGCTTCAAGACAATTTTTAGTGTTGTCTTCTAAGTTCTCTATAGTCCTTTCAAATTCATTCACTTATGTTCAGTTTACCTCACCTTTATACCATATTTCATTACCATCTTTGAAAATTTTTCTTCATGTTTGGCTCTTGTTATGCCTCCTCCATGTTTATTTCTACATTTAATCCTTGCTGTGTTGGCACTCTGCTAGACTTCCAAGTGTAAAACCCTAGTTTTCCTGTCTTCCTTGCTGCAAGATGTCATCCTTTAGGCACAAAACACTTACCTCATCAATTTCTTCTGCTGATTGACCTCTTAACACTTCTGCACAAGTGTCAATCTTGTCCATTACCTTATGTGCAAACTTGAAATTGAATGATAATATTCTTTGGAAATGATGACGTTGGAACTCATGAAAACCTTATTGACCTAGTGGGGGGTTCTTTGACATTGTCCTTGACTGAAAATGGGTTTCGAGGCTTCAAGTGTAAAAAAAAAGTATTGACAAAGTGATGTTTTGAAGATCCAAAATCCAATGTACTTGATTTATCTAAAGAGCCATATAGAGATATTTTTGAGACCATCAATGCTTGAGGAATTTGGGAATCATGGGAATGAGTTGTCTATAGGAAACCCTAGATGGAAAATGGAGTTATGGGCAAGGGAAAAATAGAGTGATGAAGTTATATGCAGGAAAAAGGATGGAGATGAGTGGCACAAGCCCATAAGGAGTTTCTTAGGAGTGACAGGGTGACCATGAAAAGGTTAGATGATAGAATAGTGAAAAATATTTTCTAAGGATAATGAAGGTAGTGATATTTCTAAAACTCACAATATTCAAGTTAATTTGTTTTTAGAAATCTAGAACCAATATTTAGTCATCTACAGATAGTGAAAATTATTGATGACTTACAGATTTCATCAGACAATAATGACGTTTATTTGGAGATAAAGAGAGCATGAAGAACAAAATATGATTTCCCTAAATCATCCGAGTATAGTAAGAGCCCTAAGAGATTGTGGGTTTTAAAGTACTTCCACTTGTCAGGGATGAGGCAAAAAATAGAACTCTTGGAGTTCCCAGTTCAAGGATGGGATCTGGCTATTGAGGAATTTCACATTAGGAACAAAGTGGTTCCTATTATAGTGGAGGATGTGTATTTTCTGACAGGCTTGTCGAGGAGAGGCTTGCCCATTTCCCTCTCAGTGACCAGGAGATCATGTTTTTTTCTCAAAATTGAAAGTGCTCGAAACTGTACCGAACCTAAGCGACTGGATAGGTCTCATTGTTGCAATTTCGGCGCCACGAACAGTTCAAAAAACCAATGTCGTATGAGGAAGATATCGCGTTCTGTTCGTTTTCCTAAACAACTAAAATTTTGTGATAGGGTGACTGGGATGCCCAGTCATCATGCAGGTGCACAGTCAGCAAAAGAGGAATATTCTTAAGAATATTCCATTTTCTCAAGTCAATTAGAAGCTTCCATTTGTCGCATTGTGATTGTATTGGTGAAATATACGCTGTTTTTTTAAACCAATGGATGGGTGACACGTGGCCAGCCTTGAGGCCACCACATGTCCCCTGAGCGGTATATTAGAATTTTATTTAGGTCCGGGGGGTTCGATCCTGTGACCTCCAGCCTGTGCACCAAGACTTCCACCAACCAGGCTATGCAATGTTTCTTAACCATTTAAGGGCACCCGCCGACGGTTCCGTGGTTTTTTGTCACATGAAACGGAGTTTAAAACCACAACATAAAATGTATGGACGAGGGTTCCGCAAACTTGACATAAAATTGCTCCGTCAATCCCTGTCACATGTATATCCATGTGGTTATAACTTCCACCAAGTGTCCTAAAAATTAACACTTATCACGACTTCTGAACTATCACATGACCCGGATGTCACGGTCAGGCGCGACCATTAGACTAGTGGTTAAGGAAACTCCATGATTAACTCCAGTTCACTCGAGGTTTTAAATGGAGTTCCGCCCAACATTTATGGTAACCGGGGTTTCGGGGGTTGGCATGTGGCCACCCCCACCCCTTAACAGTTAGTGTTAGTGTTTAAGTTGGCGGATTTAATAGCGCGCTCTTATATTTGGGGATATTTGGCTATTTTTAACCATAGATAATGGTAGTTCTCCACTTTTAGTGGAGGTTTTGTAGGAGCTATTGGGAAAAGGCTTTGGGAGGTCAATTTTTGACCAATTTGGGTGAAACAAGAGTATACCTAGACTAATTGGAGCATTCTGGAGCCACTGGTGCAGATAAAACAACTAGTAAAGTATTGTAAGCACATTTATTTGCAATTTTGAGCATAAGTACAAAGAGGGACATGTCACTGGGAGCTGGACCAACAGATGTATCCCAGGAGGTGTGAACTGCTTCATCATGCCTGCTGTGTAAAACTTATGTGTGATGTTATTTATTTGTTATACACAGTTGTACAATGTTATTTAGGCTTATTTTCATGCTTAAAATCACAAATTCATCTATGTTTCATGGTTAAAAAACTCATTCCTTAAGAAAAAAAATGGAGACAAATTGCACATGTTTTTATTACTGAAAGGACACTTAGCACAACAAACTAACTCATTCCTTGAAGATCAGGTTGGTATCAGAGCTAGAGTTTAATCTCTAGTGTGTTTGTGTGCAAATATTATTGAACTATTTGCAAGGGTTTACATGCTTACTAGGATCAAGCCTAAGAGAGGAGAAGGAAAATTGGTGGAAGCAAAAGGTTCTCAAAGGGAGCCACAACAAAGGAGGGCAAGATTGCCACATTATACACCACCTAGTTCACCTCCAAAAGAAGCAGAAGTAGCATTAAGCATGCCTCTAGGAGAAGGATAAATCCATGAAGAGGTGTATCCCAAAGAAAAAGAAATATCGTTCAGGAAAGCATTCCTTGACATAACTTAAATGGTGAGAGTGCTTTATCAAGAAATGAATAAGAGACTAGAAGGATAAGGATCCAAACTTCACAAGGAAGGCCAAGGATCATCAAGAGTTCACAATGATGAAGATAAATCAAAGAAGGGAAATGGAGGAAATGGAGACAGTGGAAAGTCACCATCATCACCCTCATCTTCATCCTCATCATCCTCTACTTCATCTTCAGTACATCAGCCACACAAGTCAAATAACACTGGTAAAAGTCCTTTTCTAAAACTTGATGTTAAGTTTGAATTTCCAATGTTTATTGGTGAAGTCAATGCAAAAAATCTTGATAATTGGATTAGGAAATTGGAGGTATATTTGAGAATTCTGATACTTCATGATGATGATACCAAAATCCAACTAGCTTCATTGAGAATGGAAGGTGAAAAACTTGTTTGGTGGGAAGCCAAGACAAAGGAGGAGATAAAAAAGCATGGTAAGATTATTCTATCATGGACTGATTTCATTACTGCAGTAAAATAACAATTTTATCCATTAGCTCACATGCAAAAAGCCATAATGAACTGGAAAAATTTAACAATTTTATCCATTAGCTCACATGCAAAAAGCCATAATGAACTGGCAAAATTTTAGACAATTGAAAGGAAAAAATGTGCAAGAATACACCCAAGAATTTAGGAGAAGAGCTATATTATTAGGGGTAGACTTGCAGAGTCAAGATAATTTGCTCAAGTACATAGGAGGCTTACATAGCTAAGACATACTATTCTCCTCCTGAACCCTACAAGTGTAGATGAAGTTTGTGTTCAGGCCACACATCTAGAAGCTAGAGGGAAAAACATTACTGATGAGTGTAGGAAGAAACCTTTTAAGGGGAAAAACAAAGAGAAGACCTCAAAAGCTAAGGAAAAAAAGAATGCATCTGTCAAGAAAGAGGGAGAAAAGGTGGTTTGTAAACATTGTTCAAGAGAAGGCCATGAAGAGAAAAATTGTTGGAAATTACATCCTCAAAAGAGACCCAAGTATAACAATAACAAAGGGAAGCAGAAAAATGCAGCTACAACTCAACATGACTTAGGAGAGGATTCAGGTGATGAATAAAAAATTACAGCCATGGGATTGAATAACATGAAGGGGAAATAAATTGAAACAAAACCCAGTACTAGTACATCAAACTGTCACATACAAGCTCCAAATGAAGAAGAGAGAAATGAACTGTTTCATGTGAGGGTCATATCCAAACATACCAATATTGACACACTGTTTGATAGTGGGTCACAAGAAAACTTAATCTCTGAAGACTTGGTAAAGAAACTTAATATTGAGACCATTCCTAATCCAAAACCAGATCCACTTGGGTGGATTTGTAAGGATGCAAATTTACAGGTTTCAAAGAAGTGCATATTATGCTTTGCAATAACTGCACATTTTGTTGACACAGTTGAATTAGATGTGGTTCCGCTTGATATTACAGGTATTGTGTTGGGAAGTCCTTACTTGTATGATAGGAAAGAAATCTTCCATCGCCATGAACAAAAATACCATTTATTCAAATATGTCAAGGAGTTCATTGTTGGAGCACATCGCAAGAAGAAAAATATTGCAATGGTAAATGCTGGACAGGTAAAGAGGCTGGTGAATTCAATTAAGAATTTTGTTCTTCTAATGATTAAGCCTAAAGCTAATGTTAATCATGAATAATTTGAGGATTTTGATCCTAAGTTGAAATCATATTTATATGATGTAGTTGATGCACATCATGAAATGTTTCAGGAGCCAACAAGATTGCCTCCAAAAAGGGAGATTCAACATGAGATTAAGTTGCAACAATATTGTCCTCTTCCAAACATCAACATGTATCACATGTCAATAATCGAGAATGCTGAAATAAAGAGGAAAATCAAGGATATGTTGGACAAGGGACTCATAAGGCAAATCACTTCGCCACGTGGTTCACCCATAGTCTTGATTTCGAAGAAATATGGGACTTGGCGCATGTGTGTAGACTTCAGAGCTTTGAAAAAAATAACGGTAAAAAATCGATACCCACTCCCAAAGATAGATGATTTGCTTGATCAGCTGAAAGAAGAAATTTTTTTCAGTAAGTTATATTTACGAAGTGGATATCATCAAGTAAGAATTTCAAAAAGTGATATATGGAAGATTGCATTCAAAACCAAACAAGGAATCTTTGAGTGGTTGGTTATGCCGTTTGGTTTGTGTAATGCACCGACGAATTTTATGTGTGTTATGGATAATGTTTTGCGTCCATTTATTGATGAATTTGTGATTGTGTATTTAGATGATATACTCATTTTCAAAAAAACAAGAGAAGAACATGCCTTGCATGTGAAAAGGGTGCTTGATGTTTTGAAGAAAGAGAAATTATTTCTTAAGATGTCAAAGTGTGAATTTGGAAATAATTCTCTGGTTTATTTGGGACATGCTGTAGGAGGAGGCAAGTTGAGAATTGATCCTTCTAAAGTGGAAGCCATTGTGAATTGGCCCACTCCCAAAATAGTAACTGAGGTAAGAAGTTTCTTAGGCGCAACTCAGTATTGGAGAAATTTTATTGCTAACTTTTCTGCCATAGCAGCTCCTATGCATGCAGTGACAAGTGTGAAGAAAGGTTTCCAATGGGGAGGCAAAAAAAATCAAGCTTTTGAAGCTTTAAAAGACAAGATCAGTTCAAATCCGGTCCTGGAATTATTGAATTTGAGACAGCGATTCGATATACAAACCGATGCTAGTGATTATGTCATGGGCACAATTCTTTTGCAACATGGTAAGTGTTAACACTGGAAAATATTACAACAAAAAACGACATAAAGTAATGTTGAGCCCAAGGATTTACAGGAAAAGCGATGCATTATGGAATCAAAAATATTAAGAATCTCTAAGGTTTTGATAAATTCAAGATTAAACTAGTCATAAATGCCCGAATGCGCGCTTTTTCCTTCGAGAAGAGCGCCTTCTGCGCGCACTGGAGCTTGATAAGCACGCATTCCTGGAAATGGAAAAAAGTACCTTTCCGAGACCACAATCAAGCAAATGAAAGTTTCTCCTTATGTGAAAGCCGCCTAAGGACAACACCAGTGCCTCCTTAGGCCTTGTGTGAGCACACAAAAGCATATTTTATCGCACAATGGAATATTGCTCCTCCCTTGTGTCACTATCCACCATGTACCAAGGGAGGGAAGGAGGTTTGAAAGCTCACCTATATAAACCCTCAAAGAGATGAAAAATTGGTGAGCACAAGGTTATGCTGGCCAAAGTTTCCCAAGCAACACTAGCTGTTTGTGTGAACCAAGGAGCAGGAGTTGAATAAGAGGACTCAACTGTTGGCCACCCAACAATTTCAGTCCATTGCAGCACAGAGAGAGAGTTGAACTATGTCAAAAAGAAAAACTTGAAGGACAAACATCCTTGCATCGGGCCCTAGAGCCTCTTCCTAGGCCCTTTGGTAAGTGGGTAAGATTTTTATTCATTCCAAGCATTCAATAAGAAGAAGGCCATCGAGCCGTTGTTTACCTTGTTATTGTTTAGAACTCTCTATTTAGCTTCTTTTTGTGTTTTTAGTTTTACTTTTTAACAGAGCATAATTAAGTTTATTACTTCATTTTAAGTCTTATACTTATGAGCCCCCCCGAGATACTGCCTATTACTTATGGTTTAGAGAAAATATGACATTCTTTAAATGCGTGTGATTTCGTACACCCATGTGTCAAATCCACCACAACAGGATTGGCGACTCCACTGACATGTTTCAAGTTTATGTGGTTGTGCCATTGTTTGTAGGCGACCATTATTCTATGCTGGAGTGGAGCTGATAGTCCTCTAACCCATCTTGCAGTCCCTAGACTCACTGAGGTGACAGATTGAAGAAGGCAACTCCTAATTTTTACTTGAAAAAATTTTGCGTGCTGTTTTTACACACAGACGCGCAGGGCACGCGTTCAGGAGTGACTTGTGCGCAGGAAGGCGCACCTGTCAGAAGGTTTTTTGTTTGAATTGCAGAGAGATTTTTTATCCATATCTACTGCATTTTTTCTACTTGTAAGTGTGTTGGGAAACCCCTAATGTATCTGCCCACACCTGTGTTGATACCCCACAGCTTCTGAAGACTAATTTTTGCTGATTTTTGTAGGCATTTAGTTAGTTTTCCTTTAATTTGGTTTTTTGCAAAAAATGTTCACATAGTTTAATTAGGGGGCGAATTAACCATTTATTTCCAAACAATTTATGTTTTTGCAAATTTTGGTATGCACACTTAGTCTAACTAGTCCAAGTAAGTGGCTCATGACCACACATGCATAAGCTAGTGTAGAAATTATTTAGTTTAAATTTCAATTTTTGCATTTAGGAAATTGAGGGACTAGGATTGAATTGCAAGTTAGAGCAAGTAATCTCTGCTGTCTTTACACCATTGGGTGACCCTAGACAAGCATATGCACACTACATTTGTGATTCACCATCTCCCTTTAGTCATTCACATAGACTAATTAGGAGGTTTTGGAAGCGGCCCATTATCTGCAAAATGCTTTTTATTTGAGCAAGGAACAACATCACATAGTTTAACTAGGGAACATTTGTAATGGATCACCGATACCCATATGTTCAAATTATGAGATTGTTCACAATACGCTCACACACATTCACCCACTAAGAAAAGAAAGCCACCTAAAAATAACTTAAACCACCTCACTAAACTCTCCCCACAGGGGCCACAAGAGAAATTATAGTTTAAGTTAGGATCAAGTGGGTAGGCATCCAATAAGCCACCTTGATCATGCTTCACATTCAAAACATAGAAGTTGCATTTTCACGGAGCTTAAAATCCACCTATCAGCCCACGGAAAAGAAAACTCGAGTGCGACAGAGACCCAATTCAGAGGGGGTTAGGCTTAGGTGCAGTGCGTGCAGTATCAGTTGGGGCTACCTGACCTGTCTGAAACTCGGTTCTGTTAGCTGACTACCAAGAAGCCCAAGACTCGAAAGCTCACGTGGGACGGTGGTTCTTAGTGGCCAAAACTAGGGCATCATTTACCCTATAGGTGACGGTGCAGGCAAGCGCCAGACCCTCTACCCTTACCTTGGTTGATTCTCTTCGGCTGACTTGGGGGTGTCGCCAGTTCTTTTGGGACGTTGTGCCATCACTCGCAAGAAATCCTCTCAAGGCCCAGTTACTTTTGAGAGTGTGAGGAAGTTATTAGGTCTTCTATGATTTTTGAGTATCACGTGCAAACAAACAAAACCATTTTTTGCTTGATTGATCACATAGATTAAATTAAAGGAAAACTCATTTCATTTTTGCTTTGTTTTATGTATGTGGCCATAAATTTGACGTGATCATAGACTCAATCCCCTCAAAAGTTTTTTCCAAAACCTAACTTGGACGACCCTCAATCGGTTCCAAGGGAACCTCACCGGTCCAGGCGTCTTTTGGACCTCCCCCCATTATCGGGAGGGGTTCCAGGTCTTTCGCCATTTAGGCCTCAAAGACAGAACATTGCCACAGTGGTTGGTTCCTCCTTTATAGGAGCAACCTTTGTTGGGAACCCTAATCGGTCTGCCAACACCACACCGCACATCACTCCCCCCTCGTCCCCTAGGGGGCAGATGAGTGCATCCCATATGGGAAGCCAGCTGAATTCACAACCGGGTACGTCATAGACTAACCCTCATTCTAACCAGAACTTTGTCTCTTCACATGTTGCCATGGCATCAACCTCTCAGTCACCCTTCTTAGTGGCATTAAATCTACCAGATTTAAACAAACTCACCTGTGAACCCTGTTTGTGCTCAACTTAGTGTTCCTAAATTGAGTTCATTAATTGTCAACCAGGGCTAGTAAACTGCTAAAGTGTGGTGCACTATATGTGCCTAAGTATTTGTTTCTCACTACGTTGTGTTTAGTGTTTTATGATTTTTTTGGTTTTATGGTTTTATGTTTAAAAAGGGAAAGAACTAAGTGCTGGTGAAAAGAAGCTATTGGTTATATTAAAACATAACAAAGCCTAAACTATGGATGGAAAAAAACAAATTCAAAGCTTGATAATGACTTTATTGCAAGGAAATAAATCACAACATGAGCTTGAACTTATCCAATTCATTCATTAAAGATGTGTTGGAAGAGCTTGAGAAATGGACAAGTTAAGTGTAAATGAAGTTCTATTCTAGATTAACCTATGATGCTGAAGTTACCCTATTCTGCAACTTGACTTATCACTACTAGGCCTTATTCAGAAGTTTAGAGATTTTCTAGAATAATGTTTGGGAAAAAAGGCTATAGGTGAATTTGTAAAAGATTTGCAGAATAATCAAAGCCTTAAACTGATATTACTGACCCCTGTTCATGTGATGATGTATCAATATAAATTTAGAACAAAAGTAAGTTGTAAATAATGAAGGCCGAGAGACTAATTTTGACAACTAGTACTACTTGAAATACAATGGATAACACTAGGCTAGAACGCGGTCTATCAATCTTAAAATATAGTGACTACAACTAAACTAGAATGCCATTAATCTTTTCTTGAAACAAAATGAACTGAGACTGAACTAGAGTGCTACTAATCTACTTGAAGTACAGTGAACAGAGTTAAACTAGAATGCCATTATCAAACTTGAAATGTAGTGACAGAGATGAACTAAATGCAATCAACCTCCGGAGTGTTATAACTAAATTAACATGCAGCTAGTCTATGGAATTCTACGGCCCATCTCGTTCAATATGAATGATATTTTGGAAGAGTTTGTAAAAACAAGTCTGGCTATATTATTCAATGCAATTGAACATAAACATAAGATTTGAAAGCAAATACAACTAGGATCTAAGATACCACAGTTGTTTCTTATTCATTGTTAATGATGTTTTGGAAGAGTTTGTAGGAGTAAGACCGGCTATGACACTTAGTGTAAACAAGCATAAATCATAAAATTTGAAAGGAAATGCAACTAAAATCTACAACACCACAGCTATGCCTTATTCATCGTGATGATATTTTGGAAGAGTTTATAAGAGTAAGTCTAGCTATGATGATTAATGTAAACAAGTATGAAACATAAACTTCAGAAACTTGCTTAAGCTAGAAATGAAAAACGAGACTAAAATACTTATCTAAACCGTATGAACAAAGCTGCTCAGGTAGCAGGGGCCCTCTACCACTGGAGTAGCACGCAAAATCTACTTCAATATTGACTCAGCGCTTTCAATAAAGTGATGCTTCTTTCATTAAAAGAGAAATTACTTCAAAACAGAGTGTTTTCGGACTTCTGAAATCTAGCAATCAAACACAAAATCTAACCTTGTCCCTCAGTTTCTCGAGCCATATTTATAACAAAATTACATAACTGTCTTGAGATAACCTAGGGATAATTGTCTTTCCAAATTAAAATCAAACTAGAACTCTGATGGTGGTCGTAATATGATTAAGGACATCTGGACTGTTCTTGTCCTATTAGGACTCTATCTCCTATTTTGAGTTCCCACGTGCATAACCACCTACAGAATTCCGTTCAAACTTCGTGGAGAGAAAAAAATGATGAGGGAATGATGTGGAATATGACCATATGTGTGTTGTTACACCATTTTTTGGTCATCTAACTTATTATCATTAGATGGACCTAAGTACACCATGCAAGACCGCTTACCCTAAGTAAAATCGCTTCTACTATGTTAGAACAGGAAACCTCAAAAGGAAATATTAAACAAACCTATATTTGTTTGATTTTCCTCATGGAATAATTAATTAAACCATAATTTAATTATTATTCCCAGTCATGTTTAACCCAAAATCAAAGATATTAATTAGATAAACCTTTATTTATCTTATTATTTTCTAGGAATAATTATTTAAACCTTATTTAGATAATATTCCTTGTTAAATATGACCAAGTCACCCACAAATAATTAAATAAATCATTATTTATTTAATTATCTTTCAACCACTTCCTTAAATAATTAAATAAATCATTATTTATTTGATTATCTTCTAACTGTTTCCTTAAAAAGATAAATAAATCATTTATTTATTTATTTTTGACAAATTAAGGGATTTGACCCAAGTCAAATACCTTTTCCCTCCAACAAATATAATAAAATATTCCATAAAAAGTGGATCTAGATCTGGTTAACCCATGCACCAAGATCTAGAATGACCCAATATTTTGTTATAAATAGGAGGGTTTTTCCTACCATTCTTCACCTTTTGTTGCCTATTAGATCACTCTCGATCTATACACTTGGTCACCATTTTCTGCCATTTGCTGCAAGAGCTCCCTTTGAGTTCCATTCTTTGTGTGGGTTTTCTACACCAACAAGAGAGAGAAATCTTAGATCTGAAGTGCTGAGGACTTCCAAGAACCCATCCCATTGAGGGGAATTGGATACACCTTCTTGTTTTCCTCCCAGGTGCCCCATTAATATAAAAATTCTTTCAAAAATTGTTCTTGTCTTGTCTATTGGTATATGGAGCAAACCCTTACTTTTTCTGCTTAATGTCTTTCCATGCATAGATCTGGTTTTTTGCAGCTCTTTTATGTCTAACTAACCACATATCTGAAGATATTGGCAGCCACTTTTGTTGTTAGGGCTATTAGTTATGCGTAGCTAAAGTGGTCCTTTTTCATACACTTCGACAAAGGATTCATACGAATATGTGTTTCTATCCGAGATGACACCGGAACCTCGCGTAGACATGAAGCACATCATAGACCGCAACTAGCGGCGTAATGTCCGCATTCTGTAGCTATATCCAGTTCACAAAGTACTACAATGAAAAACTCATAAAAACATAGCAAGTTAGTCATGATATACATTCTTAAAGCAATTTTAATTAATTCTATTGATCATTTGAGCCTGTAATTAATAATGGACAAAGGAAATGGAGTGGAATGTGGTGGAAGAAAGAACATATTTGGAGCTCAACATACCCCCACTGCTAGGTTCTTGCATGTCCTCATGCAACTATTCCATGAACTCTGAGACCTCTGCAAGGACATCCAACCCTCTTCTTCTGCTTTGCCTGGAAGTCAAAGGCCTTCTGGGCTTCCTTATGACTAACTTGAATCTCAAATTTGTGAGTGCCCTAGTTAAATTTTTATTTTTCTTCTTCAATTTTTCACTAGTTTTGTACAACTTTTGCATTTGTAGAGACAGAGTTGAATTCATATCAGTTTTTAGTTTAACCCTCTCTCTTAGAATTTCATTCTCATTCTTGATATGCCTGTTGAGTATTTCTAACTCATATTTATCTCTCCTTAGGATATCAACTGCAGATTTTGGTGGACTAGGAGTTCTGTCTCTATTTTCTGAAGCTCTTTTCTCTAATGTCTCAACATAGTTGTAAATTTCTTGCTATGCTGGGTCTATTTCAGGAGCTCCTTCATCAAAATCCTCCTCGGTAGGTGTTTCTTCATCCTCTATGTTTATGACTCCAGTTTGTTTAACCTTTGTTTTCTTTAGTATCCCTCTAAGTCTGTGGCTCCGTCTTGGTTGAGATGGTCCTTCTCCTTTCTCTCTGGCAAATTTTCTTATTATCCTCTCTTTCTTAAGTTGCTTCCTAATCTGAGCCAATTTCTCAGAAATCATTTCTTCACTGCCTTCTTGTATTGTTTTACCAGTTTTAGTTTTGGAGGTTTTCCATCTTCTGCTTCTTTTTGTAGGTTTGTCTTCAGGTGGAGGTTCCTTGGGTTCTTCAAAGTGATTTCTCACTAAGAACTCTTCCCAATTATCTCCCATTTTTCTCAAATGATGTTCAATCAAAATTTTGACTAAACCATGGTGGTATAAGGCTGTTTTTAGAAATTGAATTCTTTTTTTGAACACTTGGGGCCATTTTCTTTAAAATATGAAGCAAGAAAAAGGGAAAATTGAGTTCTTCTTCTAAGAAATGCATTATCAACCGAATATGATAAACATAGAAGGTACCATATCGTCCTTCACAAGTGATGAATTTTTGCAAGATAAGCAACATGTTCCTCCATTTGTTCTTTAGTGCGGAGCTAGGGATACCCTTTTTAAAAATGGAAACATACATACCTGGTGACTTGAGTATCTGCTTCCATGCCTCATTATGAAATTCTCTATTCTTGAACCACCTTTCTCCTTGTCTGGGAAATTCCGTTTCTTCTGCAATGGAGGCTTCTGTAATGGTGAATTTAATATCTTCTATCTCGACCTCAGCTCCATTGAAGGATCTTGCAAACGTTTTAGTCACCTCTTTGTGAAAACCACTGAATTTTTCAAAGAATTGCAACCACCCTGCTTGTTGTAACATTTCTTTGATTTGAGGATAACCTTCCAAGTACTTAGTTCCAATCGGTTCGGTCCTCACTATGAGACCCATAAATTCTCTTTCCAACCTTCAAATTGTTTCTCCTCTTTTCACGGTGACAATGGTTGTTACAGAGATGTTTTTGCCCCACATATGTTTCCTCTGTTTTACAGACTGAAATGGTTAAGAGTTGGCTACGGGAAAGAATGATATGGAGTGATTACGGAATGAATATAATGAGGTGAGGATGATGTATATGAGTTGAAAGATATCACGGAAGAAAAGACCGCGAAGTTTTTTTACAACGAATTCAAAATCATCATTAAATGCTTTGGCCTAGTGACGTGACTAATCCAATCACTTCAGCACTTTAACTGTTTAGATTTTTAAATGATGATCGAATATGGGATTTGAAATGGTGGAATAGAAGGAGTTTTATCCAAAATTTCTATGGGAGGTTTGTTAGGCATGATCAAAAAAATTAATTAAAACAAATTTTTGAATTACTCATAACTTAACTATACTAAAATTTTTCATGATGTGTCATTATAATCAAAACTTTTACCTTTGCCTTTCTTCTGATTTTTGTGATCTTTATATGCTTTGTTTTCCCTTGAAAATCATTAATTTTTGAGTCTTCATAACTCCCTTGATTTTTCTTGTTGTCATGGATATGCAAGATCATTTTATTGCAGATCAGGTGATTACTGGACAATGCTTTCAGGATCTCTGGCTGCAGAATGTCTGTCTGGCTGTAGAATGTCTGAATGGCTGCAGAATGTCTAACTGATTGTAGAATGTACCTGTAGAATACTTGAAACATGAAATGGAATGGTTTGGAGCATGAATGGAATGTTGTATGGAATGAGTGAAGATGGATAACAAAATATGGTGTAATGTAATATGAATGAAGTGAATAATGGAGTGGAATGGATCACAACTTATGAAATGGAGTGAAGTATGAGAAGTGGCCTGCAATTCATGATATGTATTATTCAATTGCAGAAAAACATCAAACTTAAAAATCTGGGATGGAAATGAGGTGGACCATGGGGTGAAATGAATGAAGTGTGGATGAATGAATGAAATGGAGTATGGATGAATGAATGAAACAGAATATGGATGGATGAAATGAGATGGACCATAAGTGAAATGGATCTGCACTTATGATTTTGTAAAGAACAAATTTGAAAAGCTAAAGTGTCAGAAAGATTCTGATTTTCACTCTACCTTTTCTGTATAAACATGCTAATCAGTGATTAGATTTCATGTTTATACTTTGTTTTATTTATTTATTTATTTTATTTTTATTTTCAATAAAGTGACTTCAGAAAATTCAATTAAGTTGATGAAGAAGAAAGATTCTTCTTCATTAACTTCACATCACTGTTTTCCTGGAACTTCTTGACAAATTCTTCTCTTGAAAGTGGCTTATGATACAACTTCAATCTATGACCATTCACAAGAAAAGTGACCTCTTCTTCATCTATTGTCCTAATTTTTATTGCTCCATTGTCAAAAATTTTCACAATTTCATATGGCCCAAGCCAATGTGTTTGGAATTTACCTTGAAAATCTTTGAACTTTGAATCAAACAAGAGAGCCCAGTCACCTTCTTTGAACTTATTTTCCTTGATGTACTTATCATGCCATCTAGTCCTTTGTTGTTGGACTATACTTGTTTTCTGAACTGCATCTTGTCTGATCTCATCCAATTCATTAATTTGCTCCAATCTGTGCTTTTGTGCCTTTGTTAGATCAAGTCCTAGCTGAACTGCCATTTTGAAAGTTTGAATCTGGAACTCTATGGGAAACAAAACTTGCTTTCCATAAACAATTTCATAAGGAGTATGACCTGTTGTGCTTCTCCATGTAGTTCTATAGGCCCACAAGGCTTCAGGAAGCCTATCTGCCCAATCTCTTCTATGTAAATGAACAGTCTTTGTTAGGATCCCTTCAATGACTTTATTAGTAGATTCCACTTGACCATTTGCTTGTGGATGATAGGGAGTAGATTTTCTGTGTCTGATTTTGTACCTCTCCATCATTTGTTCCACTAGCCTTGATGTGAATTGAGCTCCTTGATCTGTAACAATTTCCCTCGGGACACCAAAACGAGTAAAAATATCCTCAAAAAGAAAATTAACTACAGATGCTTCAGTAGCAAAAAGTAATGGCTTGGCCTCTACCCATTTGGTAACATAATCAGTGCAAACTAATATATATTTATTTTGTCTTGATGGAGGAATAATAGGTCCTACAAAATCTAAAGCCCATTTTTCAAAAGGTTCAATATGTACCTGAGGCTGCAATGGCATCTCACCTGAAGGAGAAGGTTTCCCTACCCTTTGGCAACTGTCACACCTTTTGACATACTCTTTAGCATCTTTAAAAAGGGAGGGCCAATAGTATCCTAAATGAAGGACCTTATAAGTTGTCCTCTTATCAGCAAAGTGTCCGCCACAAGGTTCATCATGACATGCTTTGAGAATCTCAGGCATCTCATCTTCCCGAACACATCTCCTAATGATAAAATCTGGACCTGTCTTGTACAACTCATTAGCAACCCATGAATATTTTGCACTGTCATAAATGATTTTTCTTTTTTCTCTTGCATTCATTATTGAAGGAAATTTTCCTGAAACTAAATAATTAGCAATGTCAGCAAACCAAGGAGTTTGAGTAGAAATTGCAAAAAGATATTCATCAAGAAATTGATCTTCAACTAGAGTGTCATCTTTGATGTTTTGGAGTCTAGATAGGAAATCAGCTACTGTGTTTTGTTTTCCAAGCCTATCTAGAATGGTAATGTTGAATTCTTGTAAAAGCAATAACCATCTTATGACTCTGCCATTAGTAATTGATTTGTTCATTAAATATCTAATTACAGAGTGATCTGTGTGAACAAAAGTTTCATAGCCTGTTATATAATGTCTGAATTTGTTTATGGCATGAACAACAGCTAAAAACTCTTTTTCAGTTACAGTATAGTTTAACTCTGAAGGGGTCAAATTTTTACTGGTGTAGTAGATGGCATAAGGAATCAGGTCTTTTTGTCCCAATACTGCTCCTAGAGTTGTATCCGAGGCATCTGTTGAAATATGAAAAGGTAACTTCCAGTTAGGTCCCCTTAAAATAGGTGCTTCAGAGATTTTTGTTTTCAGGGTCTCAAAGGCTAACTGGCAATCAGGATTCCACTTGAATTCACAGTCTTTGGTAAGTAATTTTAAAAGTGGAGATGCTCTCTTGGTGAAGCTTTCTATAAACCTTCGATAATATCCTGTAAATCCTAGAAAAATCCTAACATATTTTTGACAACTTGGAATAGATAAGTTAGAGATGACTTCAACTTTTGACTCATCAACTCTAATCCCATCCCCTGAAATGTGATGTCCCAAAACAATTCCTTCAGTAAACATCATAAAACACTTTTCATGACTTAGTGAAAGATTTTCTTCTTTACATCTCTTTAAGAATTTTTCCAAGTTTGCTAAGGCTTCTTCAAATGTGTTTCCATAAACTGTGAAATCATCCATATATACCTCTACACAATCATGTATTAGATCCGAAAAGATTCCTAATACTGCCCTTTGAAATGTTGCAGGTGCATTGCATAATACAAATGGAAATACTCGGTAAGCATAGGTACCCCAAGGACAGGTAAATGTGGTTTTGTCTTGATCCTCAAGTGCTACTTGAATTTGATTATAACCACTAAACCCATCTAGAAATGAGAAGTACTTTTTGCCAACTAAGGTATCTAACACCTGATCTATGAAAGGTAGGGGAAAATGATCTTTAAGAGTAGCTTTGTTTAATTCTCGGTAGTTAATACATACCCTCCATTTACCATTTTTCTTTGGCACAATTACCAAAGGAGTAACCCACTGACTATCTGAAATAGGATAGATAAAGTTGACATTCAACAATTTCTGCAATTCTTCTTTAACAATCTCCCTAAGATTTGGATTCATCCGTCTTTGAGGTTGTCTGATTGGTTTACAATTTTCCTCTATGTAGATGTGATGAGTGTAAGTCTTGGGGCTTATCCCTTTCATATCAGTGTACTCCCATGCATATGCAGAAGAATGTCTCTGTAAGATCTTGACTAGCTCTTCTTGTTGAGATTTTTCTAGGTTCTTGTTTATGTTTAAAGTTTTGCCTGGAAATATTTCACTTGTAGAGCTGCCAAATTTATCCATAGAATGAAGAGACATCTGTCTTGATGATAAAAACTCAATGTTGGATTCTTCTTGAAATTTTTCATGTTTGTATTCCGAAGAGGATTCAAAGTTTTCTAAAGTATTCAGAATTTGACTATCTTCACTAATTTTTGAAATTGTGAAGAGAGGTTGTAAGTCTTCTTCATCCTCTATCCATTGAGTATCATATAAATCTGTAATTGTCCTTGCTGGAGGATACAAAGTGAATTTCTTAGTTGAACTAACATCAGAGATATACATATCACCGGATCTACAACTAATGAAAGCATCAGCTGTAGCTAACCAAGGTCTTCCTAATATAATAGGATGCCCTCCTAGATTATTCTTAGGAGTTAGGATCATAAAATCCACAGGATACTCCCAAGAATCTAAGGACACTGGAATGTCTTCTATTACCCCATCAGGTTTGATCACAGATCTGTCTGCTAATTGTAATAATGTGGGTGTAAAGAGAAGATTAGGAAGTTTCAGTTTATCCATGATTTGTCTACTCATGATATTGATTGCTGCTCCTAAATCAATGAGTGTGTTTTTGATCTCAATTCCATTGATGTGAATTTTGACAACTGGATTTCCTGGGTCTAGATACTTTGGAATAGAAATCTTACCCATCATAATGTCTGCTATTTTTCTTGCCAGTTGAATTTTCTTTGTCTCTCTTATTCTTTTTCTTGTTTTCTTCATGCTCAACTCCTTTATTTTCTTTGCTAAAATTGGGATTTCCTTGATGGCTTGTAATAATGGAATCTTAATGCAAAAATTTCTTAGCTCATCTAGGAAATCATAATTAGGCACCATAATTTGTTTTTCTACACCTCTATCAATTTGTAATCTTTCTGGAAAGGGAGGTGTAGGAGTGGATGTTGATGGCTGCTCTAATACAAGAGTTGAAATTATTGGTTCTTTTTGTTTTTATTTTTCAATGTTTGGGTCCTGAAAAGATGTGTCTTCTTCAAGACTTTTATTTTCCCATAGATAATATTCCTCAAAGTTATCTTGTTCTTGTATGATCACAGAAGGTTTCCTCTTTTCAAGTATTCTTCCGGACCTAAGTTGAAAATCACTAAGGTCTAGAGGAGTAATTAAATAAGTTGGAAACTGTTGGCCTTCTATCATGTATGTATTCTGAGGATTTTTATTGTTGGGGTTTGTATGGGTTGAGCAGGAAACTGATTTGATTTCTGAGGAAATGGTAATGGGAGTGGTTGATTTTGATGTTATGGGTTGTGAGGATTCTGTTGAGGATTTTGAGGAGAAAAATGTGGGTATGGTGGATAGGATGGTGGATATTGATAGTACTGGGAGTATCTTCCATAGGGATTTTGTGCTCCTTGTGCCCAAGCTTGAGATTGATTTTGAAATTGGGGCCAAGGTTGCTGCCAAGAATTCCAATTTAGTGGAGGTTGATTATACAATTGATCATGAAATCCTTGTGTTTGAGGTCCTTGCCAAGGCCTTCTAGAGACAAAATTGAGAGATTCTGTGGAACTTGTAGGAGTATCTTCTTGAAAGATAGCTTTAAGACCAGGAAGTGAAGGAAAAATCTTGGTCTCATGTTTTTCTGAACAAATTACACAAGTCTCCACAACTTTGGCATCCAAAGGGCACTCTCTCAAGGCATGTTTCTTTCTACATTTGGGACAAAAGATTGCTAAGGCATCAGATTCAGCTTTTTTCTTGTTTTGTAACTTAAGGGTGTCTATTTTTTCACTAAGACTCCCTAAAATGTCAGATTTGAACTCATCAAGCATATGTCCTATTTCTGCCCTACTTACTGTCCCAGAAGCAGACTTACTTGCCCTTGCAAGAGCAGGGTCTCTTGGTCCTTTTACAGTTTTAGATTTCCCTCTTGAAAGGTTGATACATAATTCAGCTATTTCAGGTAATGTAAGCTGAGATATATCCCCTTTTCCCATTATGTTAAGGATATATAACCATTCATCCCTAATTGTTTTCAACAAGAGAGCTTTTAAGGTGTCTTGGTCTAAGTTTTCCATTTTTTCTCTTTTGATGTTGTAATGAAATCTCTCCAACAAATCTTCCAAGTTTTCATCTTCTTTTTGTAGCATCTTAAACACTTCCTCCTTATGATTGACTGGCATACAATAATCCAAATACCTCTCTAGAAATGCTTGTTTCATGTCTTCCCATGTCCTAATAGAACCGTTGATCAAACTCATAAACCACTTCAATGCTGCTCCTTTCAATGTTGAAGGAAATAGTTTAAGTTTTTGAGCATCTTGTAAGTAGTCATAAGTTCTACATAGGACTTCAAATTCAAATAGGAAGGTTTTAGGATCTTCAGTTTTAAGTCCATAGAAGTTTGGAAGGACAAAGGGTGAAATGTTTTTCATAGTTGTATTGGTTTCTTCATCTACTATAGGAAACCCAAAAGAGCTTCCCATTTCTCTTCTACCTCTTCCTCTACCTCCTTCTCCTCTGCACCTCTACCTCCTTCTCCTCTACCTCTACCTATACCCCCTCCAAATAATGTGTGTTCTCCATTAAAGACTCCTCCTCCCCCTTCTTCTACCATAGTTGATTCTTCTGTGGAAGTGGAAAAGTTTGTGTCTCTAGTAGGGGTCCTTGAATTTTCTTCTAAGACAGGTTCAATGGATGAAGTGGAAGGTCTTTCTAATGGAATATCTGATCTTAAGTCTTCTGGAAGTCTAGGATCAGTAAAGGATGGAATGTGGGTCTAAGTTGGAGGTGTGCTGGCTCTTGGTCTAGTTGAAACAAGAGGTGTTCTAGGAATCAAGCTTCTGCTTCTGCTTCATATGAATCTACCCCTTGAGTCTCTCTCTCTACGCATATCATTGTTTTTGGGAGTTAAGAAACAAGGCTACCTAGTTACACTTCCCCGGCAATGGCGCCAAAATTTTGGTGCTCAACTTAGTGTTCCTAAATTGAGTTCATTAATTGTCAACCAGGGCTAGTAAACTGCTGAAGTGTGGTGCACTATATGTGCCTAGGTATTTGTTTCTCACTACGTTGTGTTTAGTGTTTTATGATGTTTTTGGTTTTATGGTTTTATGTTTAAAAAGGGAAAGAACTAAGTGCTGGTGAAAAGAAGCTATTGGTTATATTAAAACAGAACAAAGCCTAAAATATGGATGGAAAATAAAAAATGCAAAGCTTGATAATGACTTTATTGCAAGGAAATAAATCACAACATGAGCTTGAACTTATCCAATTCATTCATTAAAGATGTGTTGGAAGAACTTGAGAAATGGACAAGTTAAGTGTAAATGAAGTTCTATTCTAGATTAACCTATGATGCTGAAGTTACCCTATTCTGCAACTTGACTTATCACTACTAGGCCTTATTCAGAAGTTTAGAGATTTTCTAGAATAATGTTTGGGAAAAAGGCTATAGGTGAATTTGTAAAATATTTGCAGAATAATCAAAGCCTTAAACTGATATTATTGACCCCTGTTCATGTGATGATGTATCAATATAAATTCAGAACAAAAGTAAGTTGTAAATAATGAAGGCCGAGAGACTAATTTTGACAACTAGTACTACTTGAAATACAATGGATAACATTAGGCTAGAACGCGGTCTATCAATCTTAAAATACAGTGACTACAACTAAACTAGAATGCCATTAATCTTTTCTTGAAACAAAATGAACCGAGACTGAAATAGAGTGCTACTAATATACTTGAAGTACAGTGAACAGAGTTAAATTAGAATGCCATTATCAAACTTGAAATGTAGTGACAGAGTTGAAATAAATGTAATCAACCTCCGGAGTGTTATAACTAAATTAACATGCAGCTAGTCTATGGAATTCTACAACCCATGTTGTTCAATATGAATGATATTTTGGAAGAGTTTGTAAAAACAAGTCTGGCTATATTATTCAATGCAATTGAACATAAACATAAGATTTGAAAGCAAATACAAATAGGATCTAAGATACCACAACTGTTTCTTATTCATTGTTAATGATGTTTTGGAAGAGTTTGTAAGAGTAAGACCGGCTATGACACTTAGTGTAAACAAGCATAAATCATAAAATTCGAAAGGAAATGCAACTAGAATCTACAACACCACAGCTATGCCTTATTCATCGTGATGATATTTTGGAAGATTTTATAAGAGTAAGTCTAGCTGTGATGATTAATGTAAACAAGTATGAAACATAAACTTCAGAAACTTGCTTAAGCTAGAAATGAAAAACGAGACTAAAATACTTATCTAAACCGTATGAACAAAGCTGCTCAGGTAGCAGGGGCCCTCTACCACCGGAGTAGCACGCAAAATCTACTTCAAGATTGACTCAGTGCTTTCAATAAAATGATGCTTCTTTCATTAAAAGAGAAATTACTTCAAAACAGAGTGTTTTCGGACTTCTGAAATCTAGCAATCAAACACAAAATCTAACCTTGTCCCTCGGTTTCCCAAGCCATATTTATAACAAAATTACATAACTGTCTTGAGATAACCTAGGGATAATTGTCTTTCCAAATTAAAATCAAACTAGAACTCTGATGGTGGTCTCGTAATATTATTAAGGACATCTGGACTGTCCTTGTCCTATTAGGAGTCTATCTCCTAGTTTGAGTTCCCACGTGCATAACCACCTACAGAATTTCGTTCAAACTTCGTGGAGAGCAAAAAATGATGAGGGAATGATGTGGAATACGACCATATGTGTTTTTCTCTGAGATGACACCTGGAACCTGCGTAGACATGAAGATAGCTGCAGAATCGGCAACTAGCTATAGAATGTATGCATTCTGTAGCTAGATCTAATTCAAAAAGTACTACAATGAAAAAATCATAAAAACATAGCAAGTTAGTCATGATATACATTCTTAAAGAAATTTTAATTAATTCTATTGATCATTTGAGCCTGTAATTAATAATCGACAAAGGAAATGGAGTGGAATGTGGTGGAAGAAAGAACATCTTTGGAGCTCAACAAACCCATCGCGCACGACCCCAATTGGCCTCCCATGCCCACGAAGCTCCCTTCAGACATACCAAATTTTGAAGGCAAGAAAGCGGAAGACCCAGGGAATCATATAATGACCTTTAACCTGTGGTGCTCATCGAATAGCATCATTGATGATACTATTCAATTGAGGCTGTTTCAATGCACTCTCATGGGAGTGGCCGCGAAATGGTACGTCGAGCAACCCCCTGCTTCACACAGAACCTTTAGCGCCCTCGCTACTGCGTTTGTCACTTACTTTTAGTTACCAATTCACCATGATTTGGGAATGGAATTACTGACTCATTTCAGACAATCTCCCTCTACCCACATTTCTGAACATCTCCATGAGTGGAGACGGCGTCGTAGCGTATGCAAAACTCAATTCGATGACCGAGTCATTTTATATTTATCCTTGAAAACTCTGACGGTGGAGATTTCAAAGGATGTGGCGCAACGTAACCCCACATTTGAAGAGGACGCAATTAGTAAAGCCCAACAACTTGAACTAATTTATACACAATCAGGATACATATACAATATCCTGCCTAAAGCCCCGTGCTTGCAATCTTAGCAAGAATTTCCAGGTGAGTCAAACTCTACAAACAGACTTATTGAGTCAATGACCCAAGGGTACCTAGGCGACAACAGTCAGAATCCCGGCTACACACATCAGTCTACCCAGAACATGTCTCAACCTAGATTCCAAAGTCATCATATGCAACAACAAAATTTGACTAATAGGGTTCCAGTGTATCACCAAAGAGGACCTTAACCTCCGGCCGGGGGGACCCAGTATGCAGGAAGAAAAACTGACGGAAGAAATCCCCCCCAACGGCCAGGTGCAGATATGGGATAGCGGTATGCTCAGTCACAAGCACATAACCCACCAACGTAGAACAATGCACAGGTGAAATTTGTGCAGCCGTCCCAAGATCAACCACACTAGTATGATCAAGAGAATTACCCTCCCAATGTGGTCAAAATAAAGGTAAAAAACAAACCCAAAGGGAACCCTGGACAGGGGGGCAGCAGTCAATAGCGCCCACCACGACCCCGACCTGGAGATAACTTCAACCGGAACCAGAACCAGGGGCCAAGCAATGCTCAAAAGCAAGGAAAAAGGCCACCTCTACGAACAAACCATTCTTGTTCGATATGTGGTGAGTACGAGCACTATACTCACCACTGTACCAAACTCCCTGAGCTTAAAAAGCTTCAGAGTAACCGAGGACAAGGAGGACCTTCCCAGACAACTGAAGTCATGCAAGAACCCTTCCCCCATCAAGGAATGGTCAACACTTAGCAGCAAAATCCCAACGATTATGAGAAAAACAGCCATGAAATATACATGGCTCGAGAAGAAATGTTTTTCCAAACCCGGAATCGCAACTATGAGACCCCACCAGACATCGGTATGTCCGGAGCTAGTACGTTCGCACTGACTGCACCTTTGACCATTCCAAATATTTCTTTGGAACCATTGCCAAAAATGGTTAAAGGGCCTAATAGGTGAGCAGGTAACTACTCCAAAGCAACCCACAATTACAGCATCGTAGACGATTTAGCCCATTCACCTGCTGATATGTCCGCTTTGGAGGTACTTCAGTCGTGCCCAAAGTAGCAGAAAGCCCTACTTTCTGCCTTAGGTACCATCAACCCTGCCGACATTTGCATGATGTCTTTTGATTTAGACAAAGCCACCCCTAGGCTTCCCTCCATGGTCGCCTTCCAGATACCAGTATCAGTACAAAATATCACTATTCACCGATGTGTCATTGACAAGGGTGCATCCACATGCATCATATCAAAGAATGTATGGCAGAAGTTAGGAGCCCCAGAACTCAAACCTTCCATCATCACTCTCAGTGCATACGACGGTTGGCCTTCGACCCTCGTCGATCTCTTCCAAAATGTATCGGTCTGCTAAGCCGGAAAAATGGTCCACATAGACATCGAAGTCTTGGATGCTCACTTGGATTACAATATACACCTTGGGCGGAGTTACATGTACACCATGTCTGCCCTAGAATCCTCCGTTTTCCACATCATGATGTTCCCTCCAGAGGATCGAATCATTACAATAGACCTGCTGACTCACACTGAAAAGCGTCCTTTGACCAACACAAATATGGTTCTACCTTATGTAGACACAACCACTATTGGTCTTTCATGGTATCAAGAATATGGCCCTCTCCAATTCAAACCGTCGTCCGTCCTAGGATCCTTCCTAGGAGATCCTCCTATTATCCCTGAGGTATCACCTGATACCACAGCAGCCCCGGTATGCATGATGTCCACGTCAAGCACCGAGGTTAGTCAGGACACGAACTCAAGCAGTAATGACACCGAGGCATCAAATACTGCAACCTCCATAGTCTATGCTGCATCCCAAAATCCTTTCCTATACCCACCTCCTAGCTTCACCTCCCAGCAGGTCTTGGAAACACTGGTACTACCCAACATATCGTTGGAATTCCTAGTGTGGTACCTCGTTCCCCCTCTAGTAATGGAAACTACCAACGTTACTGCATTTGGATTAAAGCCTCCCGGTCCTGAGGAGCCCCAACGTACCCAAGTAGCAGTCGAAACAACCCCTGCAAGGGAAATCCCCACTGCGAAACCGATGACCACAATAAAGAAAATTGCCAAGAAAGGAAAGAAAGTGGTGACCCCCACCATGTAGAGGGAGTCATCAGCCTGCACCATATGTGATGTCACAAGACACCATACTCACATATGCCCGGAGTTGGACGAGTTAAAACCACTCCTCGGCTGCGAGGCAGGCACCTCAAAACGGAATTCCCATAAAAAGGAAATTGCCACCAAAAGTACAGGCAAACCGCTATGTACCAATCACGCATGCGCTATCTGTGGCATTTACGGGCACTACACCTATCATTTCCCAGAGGT
The DNA here is from genome assembly GCA_034641835.2 of Pinus albicaulis. Lineage (NCBI taxonomy): Eukaryota > Viridiplantae > Streptophyta > Pinopsida > Pinales > Pinaceae > Pinus > Pinus albicaulis. The sequence continues at coordinate 1,155,266,343 of CM076581.1, read as the reverse complement.
CCTGTGATATAGGGACGCCTTGCGTGCGGTTGAGCGATCCTATCGAAAGGATCCCTCCATCCAGGCATCTGGAAATGAACCACATACCATCCAGTACCTACAGGAGGAACGAAGGTCACCAGATCGACAACCATTTGTCCCTCCTCCACCCAAGCCACCATACATGAACTAGGGAAATGGAAACCTGGTTGCCTCATCTTCTTGAGATTTAGGCACATCGATTACTGCAGACAGCTTGATCAGGTCTTCGACCTAAGGTCCCCTAAGAAGCAGTAATCTGTATTTAGGGAGATCCTAGATGGAGTGCACTAACCAGAAAGACCCTCCCCCATGATCTCAGTCTGGGGACAACCACAACTGAAATCAAAACTAATACCCAAGTAATAAATCCAAAGGAAAAATTGGAGCTTAGAGTTTCTGATCACCAAATCAAAAGAAGCACTGTGGTTAGCACTCCATAACAAACAAAGGCGATGCCACACATTCGCACTCCTAAAAAAATAAAATTTTCAGCGTCGACAGGTATGCACCCTCCCATCTTCCTTTCCAAAATTCATGTTTTTCAATACTATTGGATGAAAAGAAGATGCTTTCACTTGAGGTAGTTGTTTTTTGCAGGAAGAACCTGCAAACCATTCACAACATCGACCGCCGAAAGTTCCAGAGCATGTATCATTCAACCCTTAGCATGAAAGAGTCCCAACAAACTTTGCATATCCTAACATCATTTCTCCATCAGAAATAAACCCTAGGGTCCTCATACCTGACCACATTTATCATCACCTTACCCTGCATATGATAAACGTCCTCGATGGTCGGTAGAGCCTCCCCTCCATGGCGATCATCATCTCAAGTAGACCATACATCACTCCACAAAGTGACGCCATGGCCATACCATTTTAGTCTGGGAAGCACCTCATGCCCATCCATATATCATGCATAAGGTCAAGTTCACCATTCCAACTCAAACCCCTTCCCAGATGACCGGGTTGTACAAGAAAAATGAAAGCGCTCCTCCATGCACCACATTTTGCCCACCATACCTCCATCATCATTAATCCATCTGCTACATCTTCTGCTTCATTAACCCCACAAATGAGAGTAGCCAATGGGACCCCTATCCCCAGCAAAACACCGTCCTCACACCATCAAGTGAGTGACCCTCTTTCATGTTTTGGGGTACCCGTCTCTGTGTTTTTTACAAACCAAACCCCATTATTTTATTCTTTTTATACAAAAAGCACAAACAACTTCCTTCACCTCTTCGCCCTCATATTTCACTTTTTCCTCCCATGGAAGCAGTCCCCCATTTCCCTTGGTCAAATTATTTCATACCCTCCATGCACGTACCATTACGACAATCATAGCCGGTTCATACCCGCTCTGGAAGCACTACCAACTCCAGGGATTTTTTCCCTTCAGAAAATACCTATGACTACCGCCAAGCTGCTCAAATATACTTCAACCTCGGGCCACTGAATCCCCATCATCTGTGTTCAGCCACCGCTCACCAACATGCCTATGTTAAACCCATTATGGTTCGGTTAAGGCTTCCTTTTTGTTGACATCAACACATCTTTTCGAAAAAGGAAGCAGAACCTTGGATAACCCCTCCCCATGTAAAGGGGTATCCACGGGTGGCACTATGGGAGACATCATTGTCCATAGATGTCATCGATCCTCTTGACATTCGACTACAACAAAAGCTTTCATGTCATGATGGTATTGTACCTTACAACCATTGCACTTTGATCAAGATCCGTCGAACACCCGTGCATTTATAAGTGTCTCTGAAAACAATGCTTACACAGGAAGGTCCCAGCCAGTACATATGCGTACATTGCGCAGTGATCTGCCATACCATGATTACGCATATGGGTACCACATTCCACCTATTGTCAAAGAAAAAATTCCCCTGAGGGCGTCAGCAGTGGTGACACAGACAACACATGTATTTGTTAATTTTGTTTAACTAGCCATAACATCACGTGCATGGGACATGCCCGCCTTGTTGAAATTTTGCAAATATGTTGTATATTTTTTCTACTTGCAGAGGGTCCCCTAGGCAGTGGTTATCTCAAACCTGATGCAAGATGTTGTCCTCCTACACACATGCCTAACTCTCTCTCTCTCTCTCTCTCTCATTGCGCACGATACAGAACAGAAACTATAATGTATTTTGGCTATACAGTTCTTCCTAGACCTCACACATTAGGGGGCAACTGTTAACACTGGAAAATTGTACAGCAAAAAACGACATCAAGTAATGTCGAGCCCAAGGATTTACAGGACAAGGGATACATTATGGAATAAAAAATATTAAGAATCTCTAAGGTTTTGAGCAATTAAATATTAAACTAGTCATAAATGCCCGAATGTGTGCTTTTTCCTTCGAGAAGAGTGCCTTCTGCGCGCACTGGAGCCTGATAAGCGCGCATTCCTGGAAATGGAAAAAAATACCTTTCCGGGACCACAAGCAAGCAAATGACAGTTTCTCCTTACGTGAAAGCTGCCTAAGGACAGCACTACCGCCTCCTTAGGCCTTATGTGAGCACACAAAAGCATATTTCAGCCAATAATGGAATATTTCCCCTCCCTTGGGTCACTGTCCACAATGTACCAAGGGAGGGAAGGAGGTTTGAAAGCTCACCTATATAAAAATTTAAAGAGATGAACAATTGGTGAGCACAAGGTTATGCTGGCCAAAGTTGCCTAAGAAACACCAGCTGTTTGTGTGAACCAAGGAGCAGGAGCTGAAGAAGAGGACTCAATTATTGGCCACCCAACAATTTCAGTCCATTGCAACACAGAGAGAGAGTTGAACTGTGTCAAAAGGCAGAACTTGAAGGAAAAACATCCTTGCATCGGGCCCTACAACCTCTGCCTAGGCCCTTCGGTAAGTGGGAAAGATTTGTATTCATTCCAAGCATTCAATAAGAAGAAGGCCATCGAGCCGTTGTTTACCTTGCTATTGTTTGGAACTCTCTATTTAGCTTCTTGTTGTGTTTTTAGTTTTACTTTTTAACAGAGCATACTTAAGTGTATTAATTCATTTTAAGTCTTATACTTCTGAGCTCCCCCCAGATACTTCTTGTTACTTATGGTTTAGAGAAAAGACCACATTATCTAAATGCGTGTGATTTCGTACACCCGTGTGTCGAATCCACCACAACAGTAAGCCTATCGCTTTTCATTCTGAAACATTCAATGGTGTTGTAACTAATTATCCTACATATGAAAAAGAGTTTTATGCATTTGTAAAAAGCGTCAAGAAGTGAAAACACTACTTGATGGGTAAAGAGACAATTATACATACCGATCACCAACCATTACAGTACTTGCAGTCGCAAACAAAATTGCAGCAATCACGACATTTTAGGTGGATGGTATTTCTTCAACAGTTTCACTTGGTTATAAGGTAGAAGAAAGGTATTTTCAATAAATTTGCTGATATGCTTTCAAGGCCAATTATAAGTGCTTCTACTTTGCTTAAAAATTATTCCATTGTACATGAGAGTTACATAGAAAAATATGCATCTAATGCTGATTTTCAAGATGTGTATACTAGTTTGAGTGAAGGGAATCAAGTTGAGGAAAAGGATTATCACATGCATAAAAATTTTCTGTTTCATTTGGGCAAGCTGTGTATACCACAAGGAGAGAGGCTTAGTGTCATGAGAGAGGCTCATTCGTCTCTTATTGTTGGACACTTTGGGGTAAGCAAAACAATGGCGCATCTACAGAGGTATTTCTATTGGGATCATGTGATAGATAGTGTGTCACATGTCATAAGAGGATGTTCTATGTGTGCAACAAGCTAGCCTAGCAATAGCAATCTTGGGTTGTAAATGCCACTACCAATACCATCAAGGCCATGGGAGAGTGTCTCCATGGACTTTGTTGGAGGTCTGCCTATGTCAAGAAAACAACATGATTATATTTATTTAGTTGTGGATAGATTCAGTAAAATGTGTATACTTATGCCATGTAAGAAAACCATTACTGTTGAACAAACTGTTGAAATTTATTTTCAACATGTATGGGTTCATTATATATTGCCAACTTCTATTGTTAGTGACACGGATTCAAGGTTCATTGGAAATTTTTGGTCCAATATTTGTGTTATCACTCTAGTAAATTCTCAAGTTGTGGGATTTTGAGTTTTTAGTCAAAGAACACTAGAGGTAACCACAAATCTACTTGGAACTCTAGGATCTAGCCTTCCTAAAGTTCAGAGAGGTCTCTCTCATTAAGATTTACCTTTGTTTAAATTTGTGAATATTAGGCTAGTTATGAAAGAACAATTGGTTTTGTTTTAAATGGTTTGGTGGGAAAAAATCACTCAGAGGTAAAATAGAGAGAAATATACTTGTCCATTGGGCTATGGAGTCTAAATCAAGCTAGAAGCACTAGAAGTCAAGGCCAAAAGGGTACAAATGTATTCAGGGCAAGATAGATAACCCTCATAGATTTGGGAAAGTGTTTTTTGGTGAAATGTTATGATCGGGAAAAAGGGCACTTAAGGATCTTTTGATCAGGAAAATGGAAGTAGAACGTAGAGGTCAAACTTGAGAAGGAGAAATTAAGGGTTCCTTGCGCCAGAAATCAACAGAAAACATTAAAATGGAAACTAGTTAAAGACAGGGAGCACTTGACTAATCCTGTAGTAATACTCCTAGTTACACATTTAGACAGAACAAACATAAAATTAATGCATGAAACTTAGAAAGGAAACAGTGACAAGTAGGAAGTACTTCACTTATCATCTTATCACAGGGATCCTGAATTATGATGCCAGTTAGCTTGTCCAGTCTGCTACTTTGAAATCAAACACACAATAGCCTCCAATGTTCAGCAAAAATGTCTATAGTAAGTCCAACAATTTTATTCCACACTGAATACTTCTAATGTAGAAGTATTTATACAAAAATGTTTTACAAATATAATAGAAGAGTTCTAGGAATTATCTTAGGAAAAAGAAAATATCATTACATAATAAAATGGACAGCTGCTTAACAAAAAAAAAGCTGTCCTTTTTATCCACAATAAATAGAACTGTTTAGCTAACAAGGAGTTGTTGACTATCTAGGTGTCCTGCTTGTTGGCTGCTAGGAAATATCTTGCATTTGAACTACCTTAGCTGATACTCTTTCATTTGATACTCTTTAACTTGATGCTCTTTAACACTGATACTCTTTGACCATTAGTTTCACTGATTTACTGCTGTAAAATATCTTTTTGGCAATAAAAACCAGCAAACTGTCCTTTTATTTCAACTGTTTCTTTTGACTGTTTTTAAGGTAATGTTAATTCATTGTTTTACCTTTCATATTTACATCCAATTAGTAAAATTTTTCCACTCTTCTGCCTTGGGAATTTGGACATTCCTTAACTTCCTGAAATTCTCATCAACCTCTATATATCTAGCAAAGGTAGGCTTGATGACAAAGAGATGCTTAATCTCATGCTGTAAAAAGAATAGATCTTCAAAATACTGAAGGAGAACTTTCCCTCTAGGAGTGCCTTGTGAAAGTGGCTTGTTTACTTGCTCTTTAGAAAACTCCCTGATCTTTTTGTCATAGTCCTTGTGGGGAATAAGTTTTTCATTAAAAAAATGTATGTTTGGTAAGCCCCTCTGTCTTAAATTTGCGTATTTCACCATAAATCTAGTTATAGCCAAGTTCATTGCTTCACATTTTTCTTCAAGATTGTTCATTAAGTTCTTTTTAGTGATAACCTTTTTAATTTATAAGATGGTTTCTGTCCTGTCTAAGACTTTCAATTCTTCAAGTTCTTCCCTATTCTTGTTGTTCAGAAATGTAATGAGTTTTAAAGCCTGAGCGAGCTTATCAGTCAACTAATATTTTGTATTTTGTATCTATGTCTGGGCTGCCAACAACAATTCTTTCTGCTCATAGATAACCTGAATTGAAGGCCAGTTATTATGAATGGCTTCAATTATGTTAGTCCAGAGATGAGTTTTAACATATGAGATCTTCTCTGTGAAATTCAACTCTTTTTGTAAATTCTTGAGCTGCTCTCCCAATTTGATTGCTTTCCACTCATGAGTTCTGACATTGATCTGAGCTGTCTTATTTTCCCTCTCAAGATTTTCAATTATTTTATTCAGTCTGTTTATTTCACCTGTCTTTAAAGAAATCTCTTCCATGGCCTTGATAATCTGGCTAGCTCCATCAATGTACTGAACATTTGTAGTAGAAGAGTTTGTAGCTGAAGTAGTGGCTAAAGTCACTGGCACTGCCGTGGCCAGTGGGCCCTTTGGTGCTAATTTCTCTCCTAAATTAGAGGGCACTGTTGTAGTAATTACTGGGATGACTGTAGGAATTGTAGGAATTGTAGGAGTTTCTAGCGCTTTTACAGTCTCTTTCTCTTGGACAAGCTGGTCCATTTGTGTTTCCATCTCTTTGATTTGTGCTGTCAATTTTAGTATGAGCTCCATCATATCTTATTTATCATTCTGATCTTGGAGGATTTCCTTTGTTTGTAAATGCTCACTTTGAGGAAGCTTGAGTTGTTTCCTCAAAGCTACTATGTCTTCATTCTTCTTCTTGATTAATAGTTCTGCTGCTTGAATGTTTAAGGGATCATATCCCACCTATAAAACTAGTTCCTCTAAGGCTTTAATCCTTAGGTCCTTGGCATATAAGGATGCTTTATCCATTTTCATATGATCTTGCATATTAAGGATAGTATTTTGTAGCTTAGTAGCTCTCACTGCTTTAGTTACCACTGTAGAATACAACATTTCAGAGCTATGCCTATGAAATTCAATCTGGTCCAACCCATGAATATTTTCCGTGTATACCTCAAAGTCCACCTTTTTATAGTCTGCTACTGTTTTGGGTGCTGAGGTAGTAGGTTGCAGGAATGATACGATCATTTTTTTGGTAAAATAATTAAAGGCTAATAATAGCCTATTCTGATTTCCAGGCTTTTGTTTCAGGAATTGAGAATATATCTCAGTCTTTATCTCCTCATTCTTCTGCTTAATCTGCTTGTATTTCTCCTTGATGTCCAAGCCCTTTTCCTCAGCTGGCTCTGAAGAAGAGGCTTCCATGCTATGTTTCTTTTTAATCAATTGTGTGTCATTCTAATTGGCTTTTGTTTCCTTTTCTATTTCCATAAGTGTTTCAATAATTATGGTTGTGGCTATATCATCATTGGTTACTAGATCATCTGTCTCATCAACATCAATTGTCACTTTTTCCTTATCAACTGAACTGAGTTTAAGCCTTTTTTTATAGATTATTTTGAATTTGGCCTCAGTTGTTGTCTCTGCTGTATAACCTCCTTTTTCCCTGCTTCTCTTTGCTAATGCTTCTAGTTTTTTGACAACTTCTAGAGCTTGTGCTATATCGGTTTTATTTGTTGTATAAGTCAATGTGTTTTCCAGCCATTCAATTTGATTTGCAAACTTTTCTATGTCAGGCTTGGCTTCATAGATAAAGGGTGTCAGCTTGCACTTTACCCTTAACTTACTTAAGATCCCTTGAGGATCATAATTCCATGAAAAACTTTCCTCAAATCTATACTATGATAGTTTCTTGGTAATCTCCTTTTCCGCATCTCTGTTGTTGATTATGAATGGGCCAACTTGATTCTTTAACTTAAACTGAGTCTTCTTTTTGGCAACCATAAATTTAATTGAATCTGAGTTTAGAATTTGTCTAAGATATTATAATGAAAAAATTCTCATACACATGTGCTTCAGCAACTTATAGGGTAATAAGTTAGACCCAAAAATCCTTAACTCAGTGCATTTTTGATAGAGATACCAATCTCCAACCTTATTCTGTTCTGAGAGCTGTAGAAATATTTTCATCTCCTCACTAATCCTGGGTTGTTCTGTTTTATTCGATATGTTCACTGTTATATATAAAAAGAGCTCTAAAAAATATGAATATGTAAAATCACTGCCCTCTTTTCTAAGTAGTGAGGTCCAAAAAATTATAGAAAGAGGCTTTCCTTCTATATCCATCTTTTGTAATGAAATAGGAAACTTCTCTGCTTGAAAGAATAAAAAAAATGGAAAAGGTAAGATGAATATCTAAAAACTTCTTCTGTGGGTAATTTAGTCAACTGGTAATGGATGGCATCTGCTATAAAACCAGCATAGTCAAAGATGACTACTAGAGTTTGACCAGGGGACATAGTAGATAGGAAACCTAGAATGGACTCATCAGTATGTTCATCTATAAAATAACCAAGGTTAAAATAAAGCATAGAAATGATATGTCTAGAACCTTCAGGATATTTAGCTGTGGAGTATGGAGGGTTTGATTTACGGATTTTCACATGAGAGGGCATGAAGTTTGGGAAGATCATGAACCTCTTAGGGATGTCTATGCTTAGATATAGCTGTGTCAAGGCTTCTATAGACAAGGGAATTTCCTGGGGATCAGGTTGTAATTGAAGAATTTGATTAACTGACTGGGCTGTAATGGTGAAAAGTATTTCTTTTTCTGCATTTACTATAGCCCCCTGATCTGGCTCATAGTATCTTTGACACAGTCTAATGATTTATTGGCCAGGATGAGTCAAAGGGACTACATACTTAGGAAAATGAGTTTCCCAGATATGAATATCATCTTTGTCTAGATATTTCTCATAACACCAATTGTGTATATACGTCAAATTAAACTCAACAACAGGGTCTGCAATTTTATAGTCAAGATCAGTCAAAGGGATGTTTTCAGTAGCAACCATAGGAGGTTGAAGGGGATTCAATGTTGTAGCATATTTGGCAGTGATGGCTGGGGTGGGCTTAGGGTGTAATATTCCAAATTAGGAACAACTACACTATTGGGAATATCTCAATATATTACCAAGTGGAGATCCAACAATACATAAACATGACTGGAAATAACAGTGAATAACTTCAACTTCAGAAAATGCAATAAGATCTCATAGCCATCTTATTAATAATATGGTAGCAGAAAGTGTACAATATCTTGAGGAAATGGTCACTCAAGCTTAGGTAAATCCATCATCAAAGACACAAGTACAATAATCATGAAATGCACTGCTATATATGATAAGCCAAGCTATGACTGCGCAGTCTATGAAGGAGAAATGCTGCAAAATAATGTCAATACATGGATACAACAATTTATAGCTCAAATAAAGAAGGGAGAGCAAGATCTCAACCCATGGAAACAACAATACACAATCCTTAGAAGGATTGGCTGAAATATACACAAAATGGAAAATCTACAGAAATGCCGGAGTTGCTGGGCAGCAGCTGCAACTCAAAAATTGGAAATGGATGGAGATAGCTGAATATGATACAAATTATGGCTGAATCTCATCCAAAGGATCTCTCAGGTGAAAGGCTGATCCAATCCTTGAAGATCTCACCCTCCAAAATAGTGGAGCAAGTCCCCACTGCAATTGCACTCAGAAATAACGCAGTCTAGAGATGGGACTGCGCTGTTGGTGAAGGGAAGTGCTTGGCTTGATGCCAATGATATGAAATAAGCTTCAAAAATTACCTCACTAACCTCCCAGAGGAATAGAATCTCCCTCCTCTGAAAGATGAGCCAAGGAAATGGTGTTGTGGAGTCCTCCACTACAACACCCAGCAACACTACGTTATACTTCAACAGGAATAACACAGTGACTGAAAGGAGTAGCTTTGACCTTGATCCAAGATGTGGAGAAATGAAGTGCAATCCCTCAAGAGGCCTCTCAAGAAGGTGAAGAAATCCTAAATAGGAATTCCCCCAGCAACTTTGCTAAACAGCAAAAGAATACACAATGTCTGCATAGACAATGAAATCAATAATCCAATTCATGAGTAACAATGGCTACCTTGCCCTCATTTTAAACAAGTGAAAGATTTCTCAACATGGGTCCCACTCATTAGGGTTTTCTCCACCAAATATCCTCTTCCTCATTCACACTACGCTGTCTTCCAAAGTGATCCACTCCTCCTATGGTAGCACTGTTGACTTGGTAAAACCTAACCTTGTCTTCATGCAATTGTCCCCTTTCACACATAAGGGTGTGAAATCCAGTCCTTATATCTATCCTTTTTCACATGTGAGGGATTTTATTTAGGTTTTCAATAAGCATGGGACTCCTTACCCATCTATTTAGCTGCTAGGTGATAAAAACAAAACTTTAAAATTCCATTTAGCTATGTGCTAAAATGGGAATATTACAGTCCTCCCCTTCCAAATGTTGCTTGTCCTCAAGCAACTAAAAGGATATAACTAAAAACCTCCACCCAAGGCATGGAGTCTGAAATGTGTTGAGGAACATCTTCCCCACATGGATCCTCCATCCCCCAAGCAATCATCCATACAAAATGAGTTGCCTCCCAACATGGCAACTCCTTGTTTCGTGGAAAAAAAAAAAATCACCCTAGAGGTTCGTTAAGTTACAAACCTCCACAAGATAGGGATGCTACGAAGGACTCACACAACCATGCATGTTCATAAAAAACTAAATAGAGTAGATCGAGGAAGTTACCCGTAGGTCCTACGGTTGAAGCAGATCCCGCGGGGTCCAAACCCCCATCAACCGTCCTTCCTTCTTAACCTGAAAGACAAGAAGAAACAAGCATGAAGAACTGGTTGTACAACATATATCTACTCTAAATGTTAGTGAAATCCACATAAAACATTAAATAAACCATAATGAATGCTTAAATAACAATTTTTCTCATATATGTAAGCATACACTAACACGTATATTTCGGGAACAAGATGGTACTTTTTTATTATAAATAGCATGTACAAATAACGAGTGGAGAGATCACCTAAATCCTTCCACGATCTTCGAGCAGACCGTCGTCCGGATCCGTCCCGCCCTTGCCTCGCTAAGACTCCTTCCAAACTGGTGCATACGAGATGACATATAGGGAGATGAGCATCTCAAGGAAACAAGGGTTTCCTATAATGAACTGGGAAAGTGCAGGAGGCACGGGGAATCAGACTTGGATAAGGAATACCAACAGAGTATAATATCAATAAATTCTCTCTCTCCCTTAGGCCATACACATGAGGGGTTTTTATACTCCCTCCAAGTAGTTTCAACAGTTGGAAACAGTTGGCCACGTGCTGGGGTGGTTGAACTACCTGAGTAACCATCAACCCAGCCCGAAAATAGGGAATTTTTATATATTTTTTCATGATTTTAATGGCATACGTGGAAAAGTGCATGTGGACTCGCGTATACACGCGGAAAAAGCTGGGCATAGTCGCGTATGGGGATTTTTACACTGTTTTTAAGTGAATTTGTCCAAGTCTGTAGGAATGGGTGCCCAAAGCCATAAAATAAATCATGAATCATATGAAGGTGAGAAATGATGCTATAACACTCGAAATGCACCCACCTTTAGCTCCTGCAATATAGGTGAGCTGGAAATCTAAGCTTGGTAGAAAAAATAGCCTACCCCACGCTGTCCTCCTCTCTACTTAGGACAATTTTAGAGTATATGTTGATCTTAGGCTACAAAAATGTTGCCCTCCAGTGGCCATATGAATACTAGATCTCCAAGGATCTCTTCTCCTACGTTATGAAACATGATGTCCCAAATCATCTCATATGTGGTGAGTTGGAAGTCACCCTCATATGACATCCAATCAATCATATGGATAACCTCAAATGGAAACAAATGTTTTGTTGTAGTGGCCACATGTGCTCCCATTCTCCCATTAGAACACACAATACAAATAATGTGGGAGATCTCTCCCCCAAGGGACACATCCAACCAATGTGCCATTCCCCCAACCATGTTCTCAACAAACATACAAACAACAACAACATAATAAACCATAATGAGAACCATGCTTGTTGTCATGTGTGGCAAGGGAGAAGGACAATGGTCCCTCAATTGTGCAAGGTGAGTTTGTCCTCCAAAATACATTTCCTCCCCAAGTTCTCCTAGGGAGTGGTCACCAATAGTGCTCATGGCCTCAAGTAGACCATGGGGTCTAGAGGAAAGAATGCTCCTCCTTGCAGAAACATCTTGTACATATATGGTTAAGGGATGAATATACAAATCAACATGAAAATAAATAATACCCTTAACATAAGTCTTGCTCATGCAAATGGAGTGGATAAAAAATGAGTCTCCTCTCATCCTCAAAGAGAAAAGAGGTGGCTGTGCTAACTTCTCAAAAGAGTTATGTATCTCCTCCATCTGCCCATGATCCATGCATCCTCTCATATGCGGATCTGTCAATATCATGCAAGCAAGATGATCTTGGGAATACTCCTCCAACAACCTGGAGCTCCAACATGAATCTATCCTCCATAGTGATAACACTGATGATTCCTCATGAAGGATATCTATCACATGGTAATCTTCTTATTTGACATCTCCCGTGCTAAAGATGCATGTTGGAAGGCTGCTATCCTTCCCCTGTTTCTTCTGCCACATCGCAGAATCTGAAATGAGATTGGATGAAAATTATCTTGAGAGAATGCCTATCTTCTCCTTGAGTCTACCCCAGACTCTCAGCATTGTACCTAGCTCTCCCGAGGTTCCCACCCTCCTAGAATCAATGAGTGGTGCCCCAACATGTGAAGCATCCATCCTCCTCTGCTGTTCTAGTGGTCTTTCTGGAAAAATGTCTCCATGCAATGAGACATCATCATCAGGAGGTGACTGCATATATGAATGAACAAATCTGTCCATGCTTCCACTACGCAATCCAATCACCTTCTTAGGTGCATCAACCTCCAAAAATGAATAGGGATGTGTACTCCTCATCTCATGATGCTGGGTCTTCTCCCTACCTTCTCCTTGTGTCTCCATGGTTCTGCACCTCCTCAATAATGGCACATGAATTGTGCCTTGATCTCCATACATGAGATCCTAGGGACTTCCTTGCAAATATGCAAGAATCCATCTACCTGGAGCAAGAGCTCCTCCTTCCTCTGCATGAGGCACTAAATAATCTCTAGGTGGCACAGCGCTGTTGCCCTCAGTTTCCTCAACATAGATGGGCAACCCTCCAATAATGTTGCTGCAACTATGGAATCTCTCCCGAGGTGGGAGTAATTCCTGGTCATCAAAGGTCAAGGATTATCCCCTTTGCACCATGTTAGTTCCATCTCCTACTCCTGTAACATCATATAATGAATGAGAGAAAATATACCCTTGCTCTCCAAAGAATAACCCAAGCAACAAAAGTTCTTGTTGCTTCTTCATGCTATCATCGTACAAGATATGTGATGAAGACATAGTGAATGATATGAATGTTGCATCATCACTATGCATCCATACTCTTTGCTGCACCATGATGCCAACATCCTGCCACATCTTCTCCATCCTCATACCCTTGGAAAGAGTGTATTCCAAGTGATGGCCAAACTCCTTCAAGAGTAACTAGCGCAGCCAAGCCTCCTGCTGCCCGGTATCACAAATCTACAAGTAGCTCACCAGCTTCTTGCTCACCATCCAAATCCACTCAACCAGTTGTGGATGTCTCTTTCCACCCTTCATCTTGGTATTCCTCCCATGAGGGCCACCATCATCCCAAATCAACTTCCTACATTTCATGGGATCTTGAAATGAAATCTTCCTGAGGATCAATTTGACCCTAAAAGGACCCAAATAGGTGGTAGGAAAAAACCTCCCATCATGATGTGCATGGCTCAAGGAAATGTCATCCACAATCATGAGATATTTTATCCATCCGAAGATGTCCCCCATCTTCTATATGTTCCTGTGAGAAGGGAAGAACCTCCTCAAACTGTTGAATAATCTTGCACTCCATGATGTGTGGGAGTGCACCTCCATTGAAATCTCTCTTTGAGATCTCCTCCTCATGCATGGTCCTCCAAAACCCAAGAGGCCTTGGATCTTCTGCCAGTAGAAGTCTCTCTTTGAGATGTGGCATGCTTATTGAGAGAGTGTCATATAGAGAGGAGAAAGAGTTTCTGCTACTGCTCACAGGTCATGGAATGAGCCCTCCAATTGTGCGGGATGGGGAACTGTAGGGATGGTGAAAATTTTTTGTGGAGGAAAATCCCCTCTGCGGACAGAGGCGATCCTTACTAGCCCAGACCAGGTCTAGCAACAATCGTTCACGCTATAGTGCAGGTTCCTAATTGCCAATAAACCAACCAGCGATGAAGGCTTAACTGGAATCCAACGCTGTCGCTTGTAGAGAAAGTAGCGCTCCCATTCCTTAGCCCCGGAAGATCACAATACTCACGATCTCCGTGATCGGACACCTTCACATGCAAGAAACAAAACAAACGCAAGCGTAAAATCCAGTGCGTACAACTATATGTCAGTCAGAGAAGACATAACTCATGATCATCATTAAGAACAAGAGTGGAACCATAACCAATAGTCGCTCATCATTAATTAATCAAAAGAAGAATACAACCATAGCTCTGACGCTGAATTCTCCTTCAGAGGGTCGTCAGCAAAACGTGTCTCGATAAAGCCTGTCAGGGATGGGACAAGCCTCTCTCTCCGGATGTCTCGACAATAATATCCTTGCTTGGATTTGGCCTTAAGGGAATGAATCAAGGCTTTTGCAGCATTAGGCTCTTGGGAACTTGGAGATTAGCTTGCAAAGGAGATGAGCAAGCTTTTATAGATGGAGGAAGAGAAGTTGGGATCCCTATAATCATGGGATTGGCCCTATCCTCAACGAAGCTTCCATGAGAGGTGGCAAACCACTTTCTCTACATGGAGATCCGTAGCCAAACCTCCCAACTCAAGATAGATACCAGTTTAGGAATTGGTTGGAGTGAATCTTCCGCCATTTATTTTTAAAAAACACTCCTTAAATTGGCTAGCGCGAGTGCGACTCTGAGACAGAGCACCAATTGGCGTGCCCTCTTTGAAGGATTTCCCCCATTGGCGCGGGTACTGAACTGTCTAGTCGCGCCGATGAAGAAAAGGCCATTTTAAGGGTTTTTCACAAGGAGATGTCTTCAGGGCAATGAAAGCTCATGTCCAGAGGGATGTCATGAAAGTGTTTTCAAGTCATGCTACTGCTCACAAGTCACGGAATGAGCCCTTCAATTGTGCGGGATGAGGAACTGTAGGGACGGTGACAAATTGCTTGGTAACAGTTTCTTATCTCCAGATGTCTACTCCTTCTCACTACTTCCTCCATGGCTTCCTGAATGAAGCTATCCTTTGAGTACTCACATGATGAATGGCTCCTCTTTTCTCCATCACTGCTCTTGTGCAGCATAGTGCTATTCTGCTGCTCTAGGTCAACTGCATGCAATGATATAGACCCATCCAAAGTGTTTTCTGAAATGACAAGAGATGGATTTTTAATCATACCTCGGTGAAATGTGGAAGCTCCTTGCAGGGCTGCAAGAGTTTCCTCCTCATAAGTGTTGGCCTCCCAAACTGTTGAAGATGAAGGCTGATCCTTCATGGTCTCAACAGTGCTGGAACATGCCTCATTAACTGGAGGTGATGGCTCCTCCCTCCTTTTGCCAAATATTCTGATCATTCTTTGAGAAAACTCAGCAAGATTTGAAACCCTTGCATGGCTTAGATGGTTGAACCACCAAATATTTGCTTCACCTTCAAGGTGCAGTGCTGCAACTTCTACAACCTCTCTGTCTACTACAGGATGTAGTCGAAAGAAAGCCTCTAGCTTCTTCACCCAAACCTCTGCCGCACATGTGAGTGATCCATCAAATGTGGACAATAGAAATCTATTACCTCTCATCATCCCATAACTGTGGGGTCTTCTTTCTTCTTTCTGCTGAATAAATTGTGGGAAAACTAGAGTCTTCTGGAAGGCTCTAGGGTTAGATTGGTATTCAACAAGGTACTCACTTATAATTTAAAATTCCAAGTGTTCTTCATGCTTTTGGTCTGCTTCTTTGTGAGAGTAGGAAGTGCATGGTCCTTCCTCTTCTCCTTCTTCGATCTTCTTGACCTCCTTGGAGAGGTCTCCTCTGGATCTGAAAATAGATGAGAGTAAACTCATATTCTTCATCATCTTGATATTCTTTGGCTGAGACTCACAGGTTGAGACAGAGATCATGCTTTGATACCACTGTAATATTCCAAATTAGGAACAACTACACTGTTGGGAATATCTCAAGATATTACCAATGTGGAGATCCAGCAATACATAAACATGACTGGAAATAGCAGTGAATAACTTCAACTTCAGAAAATGCAATAAGATCTCATAGCCATCTTATTAATAATATGGTAGCATAAAGTGTACAAGATATTTAGGAAATGGTCACTCAATCTTAGGCAAATCCATCATCAAAGACACAAGTACAATAATCATGAAATGCACTGCTATATATGATAAGCCAAGAAATGACTGCGCAGTCTATGTAGGAGAACTGCTGAAAACTAATGTCAATACATGGATACAACAATTTATAGCTCAAATAAAGAAGGGGGAGCAAGATATCAACCCCTGGAAACAACAATACACAATCCTTAGAAGGATTGGCTGAAATATACACAAAATGGAAAATCTGTAGAAATGTCGGAGTTGCTCGGCAACAGCTGCAACTCCGAAACTGGAAATGGATGGAGATAGCTAATGATGTTGCAAATGATGGCTGAATCTCATCCAAAGGATCTCTAAAGTTAAATTCTGATCCAATCCCTGAAGATCCCACCCTCTAAAATAGTGGAGTAAGTCCCCACTGCAATTGCACTCAGAAATAACGCAGTCTAGAGAAGGGATTGCGCTGTTGGTGAAGGGAAGTGCTTGGCCTGATGCCAATGATCTGCAATAAGCTCATAAAACTACCTCACTAACCTCCCAGAGGAATATAAGCTCCCTCCTTTGAAATATGAGCCAAGGAAATGGTGTTGTGGAGTCCTCCACTGCAACACCCAACAACACTATGTTATACTTCAGCAGGAATAACGTAAAGGCTGAAAGGAGTAGCTTTGGCCTTGAGCCAAGATGTGGAGAAATGAAGTGCAATTCCTCAAGAGGCCTCTCAAGAAGGTCAAGAAATCCTAAACAGGAATTCCCCCGGAAACTTTGCTAAACAACAAAAGAATGCACAATGTCTGCATAGACAATGAAATCAATAATCCAATTCACGAGTAACAATGGCTGCCTTGCCCTCCTTTTAAAAAAGTGAAAGATTTCTCCCCATGGGTCCCACTCATTAGGGTTTCCTCCACCAAATATCCTCTTCCTCATTCACACTGCATTGTCTTCCAAAGTGATCCACTCCTCCTATGGCAGCATTGTTGACTTGGTCAAACCTGACCTCGTCTTCATGCAATTGACCCCTTTCACACATAAGGGTGTGAAATCCAGTTCTTATGTCTATCCATTTTCACATGTGAGGGACTTTATTCAGGTTTTCAATAAGCATGGGCCTCCTTACCCATATATTTAGTTGCTAGGTCATAAAAACAAAACTTTAATATTCCATTTAGCTATGTGCTAAAATGGGGATATTACATAGGGGCTTTGGATCCCTCAGATTTAAGTGTTTTGGATCCCACAGGTCTGCTTATGCTCTGTTTCTTAGTTACTTTGAATAATTGTTGTCATATTAGAATGCTTGCAGGAGTTTTTAATTTTAAAAAATAGGAAACTAAGCAATTTAGATTAAGGATGGCTTCTTTTAGGCTTTTGGCTCAATTAAGTTTATTTGAGGATGTAAAACTGGCATAAAACAGAAAACAAGGGTTTTCTAAGTGGGTTTAATTGAAAAAACGATTTCTATGGTATATTCAACAGTTTTAACCGTTTAGGTGCTTTAAATTTGGTCTTTAAGCTTTGGAAATTGGGAATTTGGCTTCAAAAAGGCTTGCCATGTGAAACAAGGTTTCCTGGGAAAAATTGGCCAGGGTTTGGCCTCTTTTTTAGTGTTTTTAAGCAATTTAGTCCTATGAAATCTCTTAATTAAAGGTCTGGATTAATTACTGATGGTTTAGAATTGAATTTGCAGGCTTCAGGTTGTCAGAAAATACCTTAAGATTTAGGTATTCGGCTTCATGAAGGTTTTGAGAGGACCATGGTTGATTATGAGGTCTGGTCCAGCTTACTGGTGTAGTGAATAGCTCTTGGTCAATCTTTAATGGTGGAATTGTGGTCGATTCATAACTTCTGGGTGTAATTTGACAACAGGGGCTAAAAAGGATTTTACATAGTCAAGAGGAGCTATTCAAAGTTCATAAGGCGCAGACAAACATAAAAAATGGTGTATCAAAGGTTTTAACCCTTGATATTAATCATCATAAATGTTTATTAAATGCAGGTCTCGTCAATGGCGGGAGCGGTTTCAGGTTTGAAAGGGAAACTAGAGAGTGGTTATCGCATGTAGATTGGGCAGTAAGTGGTTTATTTCCAAATGAACGCGATTGAATAAGAAATCACCACGTCACAGAGAGAGAAATGGGAAATACAACCCATTTCACGTCCATTTTGGATTTGGGTGGACAATTAGTTTTTCTGTGCGATATTGATCTGGGGCTATTGGATCTGGGACTTGGGCGCGAAGGGTCAAGATCTATTCAAAAGGGTCGGTCAAAGGAATGGTGGGACCCGGGTTTACATAAGCACTGGCAGTTAAAAAACCTTTATATAAAATATACATTGGATTTAAAGGTTTTATATACATAAAAGTGTTTTATGTATATGAAATGGAGAAAAAGCATGGTTTGAATATATCATGGGTTATTTATATACAACATGAGGCTTTACCTAGCATGGCAGAATATGGATAGGAGCGGGGTTAATGTTTAATTAAAATAAACCTTAGTTTAATTTTAATCAAACATTGGATTATAAGTTTATACGGGGAAGGATTAATATATAGATTGCAAATGTGTGGAATTCGCATGGTGGGGTTAAAGTCTTTTGAATCTTATAAAAACATTTGATTTGATTCAAAACTTTGGATAAAATTTGATGAGTGGGGGAGATATGTTTTTGTTAGAACATTCGCAAGATGTCTTAATAAAACACTTTTGGTGCAGCTTTTAGTTAATTTATATAGTATTAAACCTTTTGAATGGTTTAATAACTATAGGGGGCGAGATATTTAATTAAAGTTAGTTTTAGACCAAAGGGTGCTTTATTTGGGTTTTATTTTCACATGTGGATAATAAATTTGGTCCAAAATCTTTGTAATATTGGGTTTTGGGGGGTATTTAGATATAGGGAATTAGATAAATAGGATAAGCTTTTATTTAAGGATTTAATAAAATAAGTTAAAATTTAATATGAAAAGGGGAATGAAATATACCAAAATACACAATATGACTAAGTAAAGTGAACAAGTAAAGCAAAGCTTTTTTTTCATCATTTCACCAATTTACTTAAGATAAATCATTTTTGAGGGTTTTTGTATGTTTATGAATGAAGGAAGTTAATTAGATGGGGTTTTATGTTTCATTTAGTAAGAATGAGTCTTTACTTATGAAAATGAGTTAAAATGTATGAATGAGGGATAAATAATGGAAAATGGGGATTTAACATAAGAATTTAACATTTTCAACTAACCAGTCATCGAGCCTTAGGTCCGGTCCCATCAAAAGTCAGAGAAATGCTCTGAGCCTGTTTGACTGATAGTCTAAAGTTCTAAATACTTACAAGGGAGGGGAAATTAGTGATTTTTTCCCGGTGATGAATATTACATGCTTTTTCCCACTTCTTTCTACATACCCAACATTACTCTAGCATTTTTTCTTCCTTTTGGCAGGTGCATTTAGGCTTGCAACCTTGCAACTTTTATTTTTTTTAAAGCATAAACTATCTAATTCTACCTTATTTCATCCGAGGGCTTAGATTAAACTATTGAGCTCCTCATTATTCTCTACCTATCTACTGATTTGTTAGGATTAAAGTGTATGACAAATCTTTATTCGCTATCTAAAACATGGAAATTGAAAACATGACAAGTCAAGATGAAACATTTTAACTCATCATTGATTATGGCATTTATGGACACTCTGGCATTTGGACTTGCTCACTTTCAGGTCTTATTTTCATCTTTTTTCTTTTTGGGGTCTATAATTTTCAAGTCCTTTGATCTTTCGTTTAGGACTTTTTACCCTCTTTTTGTTATTTTTTATTATTTTTCTTTTTCTTTTATATATATATTTTTTATTTTTATTTTTTCAAAATATGGGAAAACAACTTGTAGAAAGCAAGGTATGTACATATTTTACAAGACTATCAAAAGTCAATTCAAAATTATGAATCCTATATTTATAGGACCCTAACAATGGCTTCACATGAGGATGGAATTTCCTGGTGAAATGTCAAGAACTCTAAGACTAGTAGCCTTCACTTTTGACCATGATGATCCAATAATTGTCTTTTGTTTTCTGCAATAATTCATATTTATGATATTTTACGCTTCAAACCTTAGGGCTTTCTCTCCGGGCTTCAAATTTGTAAACAAAATATCCAATATAATCTCAAACTTCAATGAATATTTATAATGATGTAAAAGTAAATGGGACTAACTATTGGTTAACTCAGAGGAATAGTAGTGCTTGAGCATTATACCATTTACCGGTCCTTCTTGTATATCTGTTCCATCCAAATATTTGATAAAGAAAGCATTGTTACCCCTATATCCATAAATTACATAAGGTCCTTTCCACAAAAAGTCAAACTTTCCATTTTTTCCTTTGTCTTCTCTTCTATAATCCCACTTTAAAACTTGGTCTCCAATGTAAAAGTCATCATCTTTACTTCTTTTATCAAAAAATTTCTTGATTTTATCCTGAATGACTTGAGATTTCTCATAGACTTCTTCCCTTGTTTGTTGTAGATGAATAGTTTGATTAATCCTCCTTTGTATATCATTAGTTTCCACTTGTGATTCTTGAATGATATTCATTACTGGAACACTTAAGGATGATGGAAATACTGCATCCATCCAATATACAATTTGGTAAAGGGAAGTGCTAATGGAATTTTTGGTAGTAACTCTATCTGCCCATAAGGCATAGACTAACTTTTTATTCCAAGTCTTTTTGTTGTCTTCAAGTAAATTTTTAATGATTTTTACAAGAATTTTATTTGAGGATTCAACTAGGCCATTACCCTGAGGGTAATATGCAGTAGAGTGGCCTAGGGTAATATGATATTTGTGACAAAAGGAAATATCAGTAATTATTTTCTAAGGGCATCCAAATCTTGACAGAATGTTGTTTTCTATGAAAGAACTAATGACTGCATTAGTGGCTTGTCTGGTAGGAATAGCTTCAATCCACTTTGTGAAGTAATCAGTGGCAGTCAAAATCCACTTATGTTGGCCAGAGGATAGGGGGTGAATTTCTCCAATGAAGTCTAAACCCCATTGTTGAAATGGCATTTCAGTTGAAATTGGCTTTAAAGGTAAGGGTAACAATTTCTTCTTGCCTTCAAAGATTTGAAATTTATGACATGAAGTAACAAATTTTTTAACATCAACAAATAAGGTAGGCTAGTAAATACTAGCTCTAAGAATCTTATCTGCAGTAGTTTCCCAATATAAATGTCCTCCACAGTCACCTGCATGAAATTATTAAAGTATTTTATTAGCTTCTACTTTCAGTAAACAATTTAATAATATCCCACTATGATCTCTCCAAAAAAGTACATTATCTAAGATACAAAATCTCATTGCTTTAAGTTTTAGAAATCTAGCTTTAGTCCTTGACAATTTAGGAGGAGCTTGTAAGTTTGTAAGTACAAAGATGATATCAGAGTACCAAGGTTGTAATATTCCAATTTTGGAACAGCTCAGCAAACCTGCTGAAATAACACACTTCTAAGAATTATATGCATAGAAATGAGTTTGCAGCTCCTTGATCCCTTAGATCAGCTCATCTAAGATCTAAATCCAAAAGGAGAGAAAAAACAAATTAGACTAGGTGGGTTAAACAAATATCCCACAAACTAGTCTAGCTGAAAATCACCCAAAGAGAGGGGCTGCAGCTAAATGCAAGAGATTTATTTAGAAATAATGTAGATACACTGAAGCACATTAGGAGACTGATATGGAGTTAAAAAAATTAGTATTATAACAGAAAATTAGATTTTCATTACAGCCCATACATTTTACAAGAGAAAGAATGAGATTATACAGCAAAAATCCTCACAAATGAGGTGCTAAAACCATAGGAAAAGACTGCATAACCATGACAAAATTATTTTCAGGGGCTGAAGCATCAGTTTATTAATATTTAGATCTAGAGAAGATCTATACATAAAAATTTAGATCTAATACAGATCTGCGTACAAGAAATGTTGATCTATACATTCCGCTTGGGGTTTTGTGCAAAACATGAAGCACGGAGAGTAGATCTGAGATCTAAGATTGCAGATCTACAGAACGATTCAGAAATTTCTGAATAATAAAATGGTACAAAATATCATATCTGAAACTAACATGGATTGGATGGCCAATCCATGGATCACCACAGTGAGAGGAAGATTCCTAACACCGGAGATCTCTCCTCCAAAATGTAGAAAAAACACCCTACAGCTGTAGATCTGAAAATAACGTTGTCCAGGGAGAGAAACAATGCTATAGCCTCTGAGAATGCTTTTTCCTGATGCCAATGTCTGGATTTGAAGCTCAATGAGCTAATGCACTCTTCCAAGAGGTTAAAAGACACACTCACTGAGAAGAGGCACTAGAAAAGTCTAGATCTGACCCGATCTAGTGCTCTACTTGCTGCAACTCACAAAGACAGCTCAATCCTCAATAGGAGAAGCACTGTAGGTTTAAGGTGAAGCTTGGCCCAAGCCTGAAAGTGGAAAATATATCACAATTCTCCTCCAAGAGCTGCTCAAGGAAGGAGGTGGAATTCCTAAATAGGAAGACCCAACAAGGGATGTCTGAGCAAACAATACCTTCAGAAAATGATAATATTCAACAACCCCCTCATGTTTCTCTCCTCCTCCTTTTATAATATTGGAGTCTTGGAAAAAACCTAAACCACTTCATTAGTTTAGCTCCTTTCACACATGGAGCCTCCATCTAAAACTACGCTGTGTATTCATGAGGTTCATTGCACCTAGACTGCGTTGTTGATTTGGTCAAAGTTGACCCAGTCTCATGGTTTAAACCCATTCACACCTGCAAGAGTTTATTTATAAGGCCCAGATATGTCTCTGTTCACATAGGAATTGATTTATTTTGTATTTTCAGGAGTTTCACATGTCCTCCTTTACAATCTACCTCCTCTCTATGGAGAATCATTTTTAAGTCCTCGTCGGCATTATCAGATATATAACATAACAAAATAGATATGCGGTTTTTCATGAAATAGTTACTTATGCACCGCGAGGCGAGCTAGTAGGTTAGACCTATTAGATTTTTTAATAAATGTGAGATTATCTAGATACAATCTTCATTGTACATTTCAACCAATTGGATCATTTCTTTGTGAATCTCTATACGAAGATCTTGTGAATGTGTTCCCAAAGAATCCCGCTGTGGGTTATCAACTAACTCTTAGTACGGAAATGGGTTCTTTGCAAGAAATAATTACTTCCACAAAAAAGGGATCCATAACCTTGATTCAAGCAGTTTATGTACCTGCTGATGACTTGACCGACCCTACTCCTACTACGAAATTTTATTCATCAATCATGAAATGCAAAATAAACAAGGCAAAATTAATATTCCCATTAGCTGCAAGCTAATTTAGGAATATTACAAAGGTGAATCTAGAAAGGCTTCACTAATCATTGGAGTCGCCATCTCTTCCTGGTCATCAACCTGAGCAATAAAATTTATGTCTAATGCTTTGCAGTTAGATTCAACCTTTAATTTGGCTAATCCTTGTTCTTTAATGAGTTTTGTTGGTTTAATTTCTATGTCATATTCCAGGATAGTGGCAATCCACTTACCTCTTCTTCCATTAGGACCATCCTGAGTAAGAATGTCTTTTACTACAGAATTAGGGACATAGAAAATTATGTGGGAATAGAGAATATAAACTCTGAAGTCTTTGATGGCCTTAACCAAAGCTAAGGCTTGTTTCTCCATTATGTTGTATTTCATTGAGGGGCATCTCTAAGGGTTTTACTGAAAAAAGCTATAGGTTGTTCGAAACCTTGATCATTCTTCTGTAGTAAAACTGCAACAATGGTATGCTCTGAAGCAAATGAAAAAATTATAAAGTCTTTCTTGAAATATGGACTGATTAGTACTAGTGTTTTAGTTAAGGCCTGCTTGATTGTTTCAAATGATTAGTTAGCCTCAACAATCCATTTTAATATTGAATCCTTTTTAAGCATATTGTTCAGTTCTCTAATGATTTCAGCTAAGTTTGAAATAAATCTTCTCAAAAAATTAATTTGACCTAAAAATGCTTGTAATTCTTTGATATTTCTAGGTGGATGAATGTTCAGAATTGCTTCTATCATAGCAGTATCTATTCTAATTCCTTCTTTTGAAATTATATGTTCTAGTAACTTACCTTCTTCTAATCCAAAAAGAATTTTCTTGGGGTTTAAAGATATGCCAAATTTTCTACATTTAATAAAGACTTGTCTCAAATGATCCAAGTGCTCATTATCTGATTTAGAAAATATAGTAATATCATCTAAATAAATTACCATGAAGTCATGAATCTCATTTGCAAAGGCTATTCCCATAGCCCTCTGAAAGGTTGCTCTTGCATTCATCAGACCAAAGGGCATTTTCACATACATGAAAGTGCCCCAAGGAGTGGTAAAAGTTGTTTTAGCCTGATCTTCCTTTTGGACAAGAATCTGGTTGTATCCTGAAAAACCATCTAACAAAGAAATTCTAGAGGAACCAACTACCCTTTGTAATATATGATCCATTTTAGGTAAAGGGTAATTATCCTTCAAAGATACTTTGTTAAGATTTCTGAAGTCTACACATAGTCTAATTTCACCTGTTTTCTTTCTTGTTGGTACTAGGTTTGAAACCCAATGTTGGCGAGAAGTCAGGTCTCGCGGACAAGACCCAGGTTCAAGAGTTGTGGCCAACAAAGGGGTCCGATGTAGTCTAGGAACACGCCAGCATTTTCACCCTGCTCCGGAGAGCAGTGAGTCTCACCCAAGGCGTGCCGCAACCACATGAAGAAGGGGATAAGATCAATGGCAAGGAACAAATTCGAAACTCATGAAGGACAGTGCATCGATTACATAGACAGAGTTATAGACGCAAGATCACTTAATAAGCATTCAGATATTCGCAAATAAAATTTTAAACCAGCATAAACACATTACAGGCACATACACATCTTATTGAGACAGCAATCTTCCATTGTATTAATCTCTTGGCCAAACACATGATTACATGGCATTCTCAATGATAGCTTACAAATCTGATACAGATGGATTTCGGAACAGAAAGGTAGAATAGAGAAGATGAGGAACCATAGGAAGGACATGCATGCTTCTTCCTGCAGTCATTCTGTGCGTCTTTCTCTGTCGCGAGCCTCGCAACCTCTTCAGCATCCTCCCCCTTCTCAGCCGGGTGACTGTTATTTATTCACCCGCTCTCGCGACTATCAGTTCCTCTATGTCTTTACTTCAGCTTCTCCCGGCTTCTCTCCTGTTATCTGCGTGTTCCACTTTCTGTCTTTTGCTGTGTGTTTCCTTCATCTGTACTTGTCCCTGTTCTATCTCCAGCTATCGCATGCTTCCGCGCCACCTTGATAGCTCCGCGAATCCTGGTAGTTGCGGCGCAGTCGCGGTTTCCATGTGTCTTCATGCCGCAACTCAAAAAGGTCAAAATTCAAAATGTCTTAGCCAAGATTTCAAAAAATAAACAAAAACAAGGGCCCCAACAGGCCCCGACCACAATTCCTTGACTCGTCCCCGAGTCAATCACAAGTAACAGTCTCCACTTCCATTGCCCCGCTGTCTCCCGTGCTCTATTCTGCTGTGCCTTCACCCCGCGCCCTTTCCTGCTGCGCTCCACCAAGTGGTTGTTCAAACAAGGGCCCCAACTCCGGGACCCTGCGGAGCGCTGTATCTTTAAGCCCGGTGAAGTCCGCCATCGCTTGCTGCCATTCCTGCATAAGCAAGTTGGCTTCTTCAGAGATCCTAGTGGCGGCGGCCTCCTCTATAGTCGTCGGGACAGCCCTGAACAACATGGAAAGCTGGGCCTCGGCCTTGGCATCCAGCTGTTGTATGGATTCGGCACGGGCTCGAATGGGCGGACGGATTTCTCGAATGACTTGTTTGGCCGCTGCCGAGTCGGCCTCAGTCTGTTGCATTTGAATTTCAAGCTCATCCGCCTGGGCATAGAGCTGATCTAACCATGCTGGGTCCGCGGTCTCCTGAATTTCACGGGAAATTTGTTGCAGCTGGGCAGAGATAGGCTGCGTCTTGACAGTGAGAGCGAGTGAGCACTCCTGCAAACTTCACAGAAGGGCGTAAGCCTCGCCCGCAGTGGAATGGAGAGTCGCCTGCATACTAACTGCCTGATTTTGCTTGGTAGTCACCTGTTCTGAGTGGACAATCTGTGGATCCAGAAGGGTAGGCCGTGCGGCTAACGCCGCTTGGAGTTCCTGGTTCTCTCTGCATAAACCAGTGAAAGCAGTCCGAAGGTGGTGAACCTGGACTGCGACACTGTCCTCTGCTATACTGTCAGGGAGTGGGGCATAATGAGCCCTTGCAGTGGGCCATAAGTCGGAGAACGCCTGAGCAGCAATGGTGACCTGCTCCTGTAGGTAGGTCTTCTCCCTAGTCAGCTGATCGCGCTGTTCAGTAAGCACTGTGATCTGGTTGTGCTGCTCGGTACACCGCTGCTGCAGCTCTGAGTGAATCTGTTCGGCCTTTAGGGCCGCCCTCTGAATGAGTAGGTACAGCTGTCCTGTACCCCATGGTTCTGCATTGGTCGTGTTGGGAGTGCCCTTCTCCGGCATCCGTTCCTGCGAAGGTTGGCCACTGGCCACTGATCGGTTTGAGGTCTCAGGAGGATGGACCGGCGTCTGCTGCTACATTGAGGTGGCCATATCGGACTCCGGCCGATCTTGCTGCGTGGTCTGGTCTGGGGGAGGGTCAGCCGAATCAGCCCCAACAGTGGCCAGCCGGACAGATATAGTCGGGACAGGATCCTGGGGTGTGGCCACAAGGTCAACCGGCGGTACTACGGCTGCAGTACTGGAGGTGACTTCCACCCCGTGGTCTCCTCCGAAAAGTTCCCGGATGAGAGGATCTGATACAGTAGCTGATGAGTTGGATGGATTGGAGGAGGTGGCAGGTGGACGGCCAGTGGAGGGGGCAGTGGACGGGGTGAAAGAGGTATGGGGGAGGCGAATGTTGAGGAACTCTGACGGATCTATTAGAGGTTCCTCCAGAATCAAAGTCGTTGTGAGTGGAGTGGATGGTGGATCATCGTCAGTAAGATCCACCACTGGATTTGTGACAGCAATGCCGGCCCTCTTGGATGGAGGGGGGTCTGATGGATTAGGTTTTGGGCCCGTTTCACCCATCGGTGTGATGATAGGGGTGGTAGAAGTGAATAGGTTGGTGGGGATGGGAGAAGTGAGAGGGGCGGTATGGGAGGGAGCAAGAGACCGACCGAGCTGAAATTCAGAAAATGAGGGAAACAAAGGGGCACCACTTGAAGCAACTTGAGGTGTTGTATGATGGGGACCAGTGATTCGGGCAAGTCCTGTGCGGTCTCAGCTGCATCCTGCGGAGGTCCCGCCGCAACCTGTGAGGACCCCGCTGCGCCTGTCTCAGCAGGCCGCTGCGCCGGCATCATCCGCTCAAAGTTATATCGGGGGATCCCGTCGCGGATGTGCTTGGTGACCCTCGGCCACGCAGAGACCTCGCGGTGGAAGGTGTCATCATTCAACTGGAATCTGAGGGGCGCCATGTGGAAGGTGGCTTTCGGCACGCAAGTTGGGCAGAGGTAAGTGTGCCTATGGCTTACCCCGAACCATACCTGCTCACTATAATCATCCAACAGGTGCCTGGGCACCCGTTGCTGGTTAGCCACCACGTTTGTCATTAACCCGTACCACGCTCGAAACGCTGTCGCGTTCACCTGTTTGGTGCTGGGGTCCGAGGACACCTGCCAGGGGGTGTATTTCATCGCGAGAGGCTGGCTCGCGGTAGTCTCCGCCGGCATCCAGACAGGAGGAAGGTGCCATTTCCACATGGCGAAAGCTAAAATCAAATAACCGTAAATGAAACTGGTGGTGCGTTTATAGTTCTCTTCGCAGGCCGCGAAGAGTTCTTTTAGCACAAAAGAGCACCAATTCAGCCTGACGCCCTGGATACAGTGCTCCGCAATGGAGATTGTATCCAAGGTGCACTCTCCCTTAGTATAGTGCCGCATCATCTTGCTAGCATTGAGGTAGCAATTGAACCGAATTTCTGGCTTATTAATCAAATCAATTTTGGCACCTTTCCCCCCCCAGCGGGTGCCATACTTGGTGTACAGGTCTGTGTCACCCGACTTTCGAGTGCGCTTGGACGATGTCTGGCCGGCAGCGGAGACATCGGCGCCATTCTGAGACAGCCCTGTCAGCCGATGAATGTCCTCGGCATGGATGGGGATTTCTTCGTTGAGCCACAGGGACCCGTTCTATATTCGACTGAGGAGGAACCGGGTGCATTGCAGGGCCGGTCCTGTAGTTCCAAAAACCGGAAGCGTCCTTAAATTCATCAAGGACGATTGCTGGAGGCCCCTGTATTCTTGTCGCATTCGGTTGTTGGAGCTACTGCCTGGCGTGTAGTGATGCTCCATGTATGTCTGCCAATGGAGGTGGGGGAATTCGGCTGGGTCGGACAGGTTGGTGTCCATCATCGCTGCGCTATCATACTTGCCAACCAGCGACTCTGTTCGGTGGATTCGGCTGTCCAGCACTGGTTCAGGAACGGATAAGAGAGCCTTCGGCATCTTGGCACGGCACTGGTAAACTTGGAGAATTCTTCTGGAGTTTCCTTCTGGGTGCGGTGCGCTTCGAGGCTTCAACTGCTCTGGAGTCGCTGCAATTGCCAAATTGAACTGGTCCGTCATTCTCGTGCTGTTGGTCTCCATGCAAGTTATGTCATCCACTGGCACGAGCGGAGGTGATGAGACTCCATAACGACAATTAATTCTTGCTATCCTTCTTGCCTGCGATAATCGTGCGATCAATCGCATGCCTGTGTGTAATCTGACAGTTGCTGACGGCGTCATGGGGAGATGGGCGGACGCGACGGCTAAGGGAACTGCGGGTGATGGCAAATGATTATGGTACAATTACAGTCTACTTATGGTAATTTATGAGGCAAATCTGAGCGATCCTACGGACTGACAAAAGGACTGACGGAAATGACCTGGACTGACACTGGCACGGGGATGGATCCTACAAGGATGGCATGCTGGACTGGCGCCGTGACACGCTGGACTGGTCCGCCCCGACCACAGTCGGTTGCGGTGATGTACCCGCAACTGACCAGTTATTTGACAGACTACCTATGAATGGAAAATACTCCCTATGCTCATCCCGGTTGCGGGAGAGTTATTTGACTAAGCTACTCTACGGGTTCTCTCGGTTGCGAGAGTTATTGATGAGAAGTGAAAGGTACCTACTCCTGGTAGGGTTTCAGGCGTGCGCCATTCACCCACCCAGGGAGAACTGTACCGTCCAGCTGTGCCAACTGAACGGCTCCTGAGTCGCGGATCTCGATGACAAAGTAGGGTCCCAACCAGTGCATCTGGAGCTTGCCTGGAAACTTTTGGAACCGGCTATCATATAAGAGAACTTTGCCGCCAACTTGGAAGGCTTTGGTTTTGATGTGGCGGTCGTACCACGCTTTCTGCCTGGCCTTCTGAACCTTCTGGTGGAACTTCGCCAGGAATCGGGCCTCATCCAGCTCCTGTAGCTCCTGGAGGCGTTCCCGGAGCGACTCCTCTTCTGAGAATTGGAGAGACGTTGCGACCAAAAGACTGGGTACAGTGAACTCGGCGGGAATCACAGCTTCCCGGCCATACACCCACTAGAATGGTGTCTGGTTGGTCAAACGCTTCACCGTGGTCCGGTAGGCCCACAATGCCGCTGGGAGACGCTCGTCCCAATCGTCGCACTGAGCATTGCAAATTTTAGTCAAGCTCTTTTCAAGAATCTTGTTGAATGCTTCCACAGTACCATTGGCCTGTGGGTGGTATGGGCTGCTTTTATGATGCTGAATCATAAATGTGTCCAGTAGTGACTTGACCATGGCATTAATGAAATGCGTACCCTGATCGCTGGTCAAGCTCCGTGGGCAGCCAAACCGGCTGATGATGTGTTCAAAAATGAACCGGGCAGCGGTCTCTGCCGAGCAGTCGCGTACCACTGCTGCCTCAGCCCACTGGGTGAGGTAATTCGTGGCGGTAATGATGTACCGGGCCTTGGAGTGTCTTGCGACCGGGGCGATGGGACCTACGAAATCAACAGCCCACTTTTCAAACGGTCGCAACACAGGCACTGGGTGTAGCGGAAGCTCGTCCCGGTGCGAAGGACGTCCCGTCCGCTGGCAAACATCGCAGCGCTTCACATAGGCCTTACAGTCAGCATGTACCATCGGCCACCACAGCCCAGCTTGGAGCACCTTCCTTGCGGTGGGTTTCGCACCCACATGCCCTCCCGCAACACCACTGTGACATTCCCACATCACCGCTTCCCGTTCGTGGTCAAGAACACATCTGCGCAACACCTCATCAAGGCCCAGTTTGTATAGCTGCCCCGCGATCAATTGGTAGTCGGCCACTCGGACAACCAGGTGGCATTTCTGGAGCGGGGTGTAATCCTGAGGGCATTGTCCCGTGGTCAGATAAGTGGCAATGTCAGCCAAGTAGTTTGGTACTGCTTCGACCCGGAAGAGGTCGGAATCCGGCAGCTGATCGTCCAACGAGCCTTCATTCTCTCCCGTCTCCAACCTGGATAAATGATCGGGACCAACATTCAACCTTCCAGGCTTGACAATCACCTCAAACGTGAATTCCTGGAAAAGTAGAAGCCAGCGACAGATCCGTCCTTCCAACACAGGCTTATTCACCAGATACTTCAATGCAGAATGGTCCGTGAAGAATGTGAATTTTCCGCCCAGAAGATAGTGGCGGAACTTCTGGAGGGAGTACACCATCGCCAATGCCTCCCGCTCGGTCGTGGTGTAATTCTTCTCCGCATTCGATAACCGACGGCTGGCGAAGTATACGGGGTGGTCAACTGTCATCTCCCCGGGTTGCGCCAATACTACCCCGAGTGCAATACTAGACACATCAATATGCACATGGAACTGCTTATCCCAGTCAGGATGCACAAGTATGGGTGCCGTCACCAACTTCTCCTTCAATGTGTCAAGTGCCTTCCTACACTCCGCCGTCCACTGGAACACTTCTGACTTCCGCAACAATTTCTCCAAGGGGGCCGTAATCTTTGCATAGTTGCGAATAAACCGCCTGTAATATCCTGTGTGCCCGAGCAGTGCCCGCAACTGTTTCACGGTCTCGGGGGAGTCTATGTGAACGATGACCGCGACCTTGGCGGGATCCATGCAGACCCCTTGCTTGCACACCACGTGGCCCAAGAGTGTGCTGAATGGAACTGCAAAAATACATTTCTTCAAGTTCAAGGAAATCTGCAGCTGACGACACCGGTCAAACATAATATGCAACAGGGAAGCGTGTTTCTTCAGCAGGCTGTAGACGGTCCAGTCGTCCATATAGACCTCCAGGAACTTGTGAATGTACTCCCAGAAAGCAGCAATGAAAATCCAGGAAAACACAGCTGGTGCGTTCTTCAGACCAAACGGCATAACGTGGTATGCGAATGATCCCCACTCAGTGGTGAATGTCATCTTTGCTTTGTCTTCCTCCGCGATGCGCACCTGATGATAACCCGAAAACCCATCAGTGAAGGAATAAGCTTCGTTTCCCGCAACATGGTCTAGGACTTCATCGCTGAAATGAGTGGGAAACGGGTCGTGGATGCAGGCATTGTTCAGGCTCCGGTAATCTACACAGACACGGATCTCCGCTTTGTCCTTCTTGTTCTGGATGACAATGGGACTCACCCACTCTGCTTATTCTACTGGAAAGATGAGACCTGCAGCCAGCATCTTGTCAATCTCCATCTTGACCTTTTCTTTGATACGTGGGTTCAACCGGTAGGGTCGGTGCTTCACCGGCCTGGCCCCCGGTTTCAGCGCGATGCGCATTTCGCCTAGGTCCCCCTTGATTCCCTTCAGGTCCACAACCGAGGACGGGAAAAAATCTTCGTATTCCCGGAGGAGGCTGAAAATTTCTTTTGTCGTTTCCTCGTCCCAATAGTCTCCCACCATTGCGAGCTTAGGTTTCTCGTCCGTTCCAATGTTCAGCTTCTTTGTCTTTAGCGGCTGTAAATGGACTCTTTCAGTCGTCGGCTCTTCACTGATGCTCCGCTCGCCTTCCTTTTCATCAAAATAGAGATGCCTCAGGTCTTCTAGACTATCGTCATCCGGATCGCCGTCAATCCGGTGGCAAACCAACTCGCGCCTGACCTCAGGTCGTGACACCACCGGGCCCCCATCAGGCTCGGGATGGCAGAAAAACAAGACCTCCTTGATTGCCTGTAGGGCCTGAGACTCCTGCGCCGTCTCCCCTTCGAACGAGAAGCACCGAACGAACTTGTCCGCAACTGCCTGCCAAGAGCGGGTTCCCCGTTTCCACTCTTCCTCCAGGTACCAGGCATGGGGAATGGTGCCTAGGGAGTGGATAAACCTGTGGACCCACAGCTCCTCAGGGTATCGGGTGCTACGCCACTGTTCCTCACAGGTCCGCAAATGGTGTCGCGGGTCGGAAGTTCCCTGATACTTAAGCGTTCTGCAAGGTCCGTCGTCCTCTTTAAAGCATGCCCGGAGAGCATCCGCCACGCACTCCCATCGCAACAGAGTGTTGCGGTGATTTTTCCACCACCGTGCCAACGTTGACTGTAAGGCCACATCCAAAAGTGGCATCTGGCTTTTAGCTGGGACCATGTCTTCCACCTTGGTAATAAAAGTATTGACTGCCCGCATGTTCGACAAGGTGGGATATCCACAGATCTCGGTCCCTACCCATCGGACTTGGGCAATGGAGGCACATCTCCGCATGGTGGTCTCATACCCCCCTTGCTACCAGTCTTCCCAAGTGAGTTCGGATCCGAGCTCCGAGCTCTGCACACTCCGCCAACTGACAGAGCCAGTCACGGTTGGGTTAATATAGTCGTCCCGCTTCCCTGCGGTCATCTGATAAAGGTGGTCCATCATCTGAGCATCCTCCCGATTGTCCACTGTTTCCGTATATCGCGGGCCCTGATATGGGTCGAGAGGCTGGGTGACCCGTACCTCCCCATCCTCAAAGATCATCAGCTCCTTCTTAAGGTCGATGATGGCATAATTCTCAAAAGCCCAATCAATGCCGAGTAAGGCGGGATAGGGATCCTTGTCACCCATGATATCAATAACCTCAAAATCGGTGTATGTCTTCACCCCCGCGACGTCGACCTCGACGCCCTCGAGCCGGCCGATTGGCAGAATACAGTACTGGTTCGCCATCCTAAGTTGGATTGGTGAGTAGGCTAGCCGTGGCCTTCCAAGAGCCTCCCATGTCTTCCGTGGCAGAATGTTGACGTCGGACCCCAAGTCCAACATGGTGTCGCTGATTTGGAATCCCGCGACCTGCGTGTTAAGCCGGAATTCTTTGCCTGTTCGTTGCTTGTTCCGCTTGACGCGCTACACGTATTGGGGGCCAGCGTCCGCCGGATCTCTAAGTTCTGTGCGCCCCTGCAATGCTCCTTCCAAAGCATGCTTGAGCTGCTGCCGCAGTGCAGCGTTGTCAACAATCCTGAGGAATAGCCGGAGCCAATCCTCGATCACAGTACCTGTGACGTTCTGCGCCCCAGATTCCGGCAGCATGGGCTCCTCAAAACCTCCCTCGTTCCGCAACTGGGTGAACGCCTCAACTGCCTCCTAGAAATACTTCTTCTGGACTTCGGGCCTGATCAACTTCTTCGGGGATGCCGGCTGAACTATTCGTGCTGGCTCCTTCCCGTGGGCATCCTCTCCAGTCTTCTTTCCGCCCCTCGTCACGATCGTGATGTTCTACAAGTCTGGGGCTGCGGTCCCTCGCGGCTCTGAGTTTATCAGATTCGCTCCCCTCTGCCTCGCCCGTTCTTCCCACTTCTTGATGAGCTCCGGACAGTCCTCTGTAGCGTGGGCGTTTACCCGGCACTGGGAACACCAGGGTCGTCGCGGAAGGGGGCATTCTCAAGCCACGTGACCCTCCTGGTCACAGTTGTAACATTTTACCAGACCGCGTCCGCCTGTGCGGCCTCCCCGCATGCCTCCGCCTCTTCCCCTCGGAGCCTCGTTCACCCTATATGAGGGACGATCCAGTCGATCCGCAAGTGCGTCGAGCGCCCTGCACTGCTCAAGTGTTGTGAGTCGTGGACACACAAAATTAACAGTACACATTATTCGGGACTGTGGAGTACTTCTGCAATATCGGGCACATCCGAGGAGGATGCCCCAGCGTCCGGAAAATCTCGCAATATTTTGTGGTGGAGGAACCCGCTTGCGGTGGGAACGCCGCGTAAGGCTGTTGCAGCTGGTATACTCCCTTCGGGTTTATTTCCACACCGCCACCAGGCGGTGGACCCCCCTGAATAGTTGTGACCGAGGGTCCTGCCCCTGCGCCGCGCAACCGAGGACACTCGGTTGCGACGTGGCCCTCGACCAGGCAATGAGTACACCAAACATTCGGTCGCGCTGGTCTCATTGGCTGAAGCTCCTTGAGCTTTTCAGTCAAGATGGAAATATGGTGTTGCAACCCTATCAAAGAAGGATCTTGCGGGGCCATCCCCCCCCGATATTCCTGGGGATAGCCCGCCATGGCTTCAATCTTCATGGCCTGCTCCAAAGCGTCCTGCAGATTATCAATCTTCTGCTGAGTGAGAGGGGTTCGTGTCAAGGGGAGCAGAGCCTTGATGAACCAGTCCCTCTGGTGGTTTGGATCGATCGGGTAGCTAAGTTTCTCGATCGTGTCCTTGAATCGCCGCATCAACTCCCATGCGGTCTCACCTTCCTTCTGCTTAATTTCCCACAGCTCTGACAGGCCCTGCTGGTCTGTCTGGGGAAGCTTGAATTCGCGGACAAAATCCCGCTTCACGTCCGCAATTACGGGGTTAGGGTGAGCCTCAGACCACTTGATAAACCATCGCAGAGCCCTCTCTCTGAGCGTGGTTTGGAATTCTATTAACTTCCCTGCATCTGGCGTCTGGCGAGCCCTCCAGATGGCTTCGCACAGGTACCAGTGTTGCTCTACATCATCATTGCCCCGGCTAGAGAACTCTGGATACCGGGTGAAAGATCCAGCCATGTGTACTTGCGGAGAATTGACCAGGATAAAGCCTCCAGGTCCTGGTTGCGTAACGGTCCCACTAGGAAAAATACCACTACTAGTAACGCTGCTGTTACCGGACGTTACTGACGCTGATGAACTATTGTATGACCGACTCAATGCTTGTAACTGAATAAAAATATTAAAGGTTGATACAGTACCAGGGGAAGGTCGGGATCCTGGCCATGCAGAAGGGGGGAAGTAGGGCTGCCTGGAGGGGTGGGTGCCGTCTGATCTTGAAACATCCACTGCATCACGCCGTGCCATTCGTCATCGGAACTCTCTTCGGGCTGCATCTTTCCATCGTCTTCGCTAGTCATTCTCTCTCTTTCTCGCATCGCTGGGCTCCCATGCACCCACTGTACTTCTACCGCTGTCCTGTCTTCTTCACGGGTCTCCAAACCCATAGTTCTTGTCCTCTGAGGTGCCTCCTTCTGATTTTTCCTCTCGATCTCTCTTCTCTTCAAATCTCGCATTACCCTTCTTCGCCACCTATCGGCGATCTGTGCCCGCCGATGCGCATGTCGCTCCCACAACTTGCATGCGGCCTCAACATCCATTCCCCACTCCCCACTTTCACATTCTACACAGCATCGGTCCCCTCAACCCTTCCCCCAGTACGGGAGGCTTACGCTTCCATATTCGGTTTGTGGAATTCAATCAACCCCTCATCCACCATCAGGGCTTTGATCCACAGCGGAATCTCCTTCAACAGCTTCCCTCTTAGCCCTGAGTGGAGAACAGCCTCAGCTTTCGAGAAGGATTGATAGCACTTAGCAGCAAACTCCACAGTGTATCCTTCCAACGTGGTCCTTACCCAAAAATCCACCGCGCGGGTTAGTTCAGTGTCTACCCGATGCAGTGCCACCAGGTCTACGTGCGCCCACCTGCGGTTTATCTTCCGCAAGCCTTCTTGGGGCACCGTCGCTCGTAACCTCCGCAACCAATTGTAAAGGTTCGTAGGGAACCTTCCCCAGAAAATTTCGTACGTATCACTGGCTGAGTCAGAGAAAAGAACAAGCTCCTTGATCGCTGCCTCCTTTTTCTTGGTCAGCTCTGCTTGCTGAGCAATGAACTGGTCAAGATGATCATCCCACCATCGCCGTATCTCTCCTTCAAAAATCCTCGATACCATGATCTAGGTCCCCTCAGAACATGCAGGTCCCGGCAACGGAACCATTTGTTGGCGAGAAGTCAGGTCTCGCGGACAAGACCTAGGTTCAAGAGTTGTGGCCAACAAAGGGGTCCGATGTAGTCTAGGAACACGCCGGCATTTTCACCCTGCTCCAGAGAGCAGTGAGTCTCACCCGAGGCGTGTTGCAACCACATGCAGAAGGGGATAAGATCAATGGCAAGGAACAAATTCGCAACTCATGAAGGACAGTGCATCGATTACATAGACAGAGTTATAGACGCAAGATCACTTAATAAGCATTCAGATATTCGCAAATAAAATTTTAAACCAGCATAAACACATTACAGGCACATACACATCTTATTGAGACAGCAATATTCCATTGTATTAATCTCTTGGCCAAACACATGATTACATGGCATTCTCAATGATAGCTTACAAATCTGATACAGATGGATTTCAGAACAGAAAGGTAGAATAGAGAAGATGAGGAACCATAGGAAGGACATGCATGCTTCTTCCTGCAGTCGCTCTATGTGTCTTTCTCTGTCGCGAGCCTCACAAACTCTTCAGCATCCTCCCCCTTCTCAGCCGGGTGACTGTTATTTATTCACCCGCTCTCGCGACTATCAGTTCCTCTGTGTCTTTACTTCAGCTTCTCCCGGCTTCTCTCCTGTTATCTGCGTGTTCCACTTTCTGTCTTCTGCTGTGTGTTTCCTTCATCTGTACTTGTCCCTGTTCTATCTCCATCTATCGCATGCTTCTGCGCCACCTTGATAGCTCCGCGACTCCTGGTAGTTGCGGCGCAGTCGCGGTTGCCATGTGTCTTCATGCCGCAACTCAAAAAGGTCAAAATTCAAAATGTCTTAGCCAAGATTTCAAAAACTAAACAAAAACAAGGGCCCCAACACCCAATCAGAATATTTGATTGGTGCAATGATCTGAGCATCATACATGCGTTTTAATTCCTTTTCTATCAAAGGTAATAGAATAGGATTAATTCTCCTCAATTTTTGTTTGAATGGTTTTTGATCATCTTTTATGGGAATTTTGTGTTGGATTATGTTTGTGTCATAGGCTTTGAGATCTTCA
Source organism: Pinus albicaulis (assembly GCA_034641835.2). Taxonomy (NCBI): domain Eukaryota; kingdom Viridiplantae; phylum Streptophyta; class Pinopsida; order Pinales; family Pinaceae; genus Pinus; species Pinus albicaulis. Next base: position 1,155,228,830 of record CM076581.1, on the reverse strand, counting down.
TAACTCCAAGCAAACAAATCTTGATATTCCTTTAAAAGATCAATGTATTTTTCCTTTTCTTGTGGAGGTAAAGATTTAGACAGTTTTATCATATTTGGTTTTAATTATGTTCCAATATTACATTCCTCAATATTAGACCTAACTGGATCCATTTTTGGCTTTTTAGGCACATCATTGGAATAAAAAAGGTCTTCCAAAGGAGTTAAACCTTTAGGAAAAAAATTATCTTTTAGATCTAACATGTCAATTTATTCTTCAATGATTTCCTCAATATCTACCTTCTCTAAGTTGTCTATGTCAGATTGAGTAAATACAATAGGTTTATAAAACTTATGTACATTTACGTTATCTATTTCACAATCAAAATCTGAATCTATATTACAGTCTGTATCTATTTTACAATTTTGAAATTCTTCCTCATTATTTAAGAAATGGTAAATCTATTCATCCTAAGAGAAAATCTGCCAGTACATGAGGTTGTCTAGGATAATTGGTCTATGTTTAACCTCAACAGTGTACCTATGAGTTGGTTGGAATGGTAAGTTACATGTACTAGAAAAAGTTGCTAAACAGTGTGCTTGAATATCTTGTTTTCTGGGTATAGCAGCAAACTTTCATTCCAATGAATCATCAGTTAAATCAATCATTGTATCTCTGTATCTTGCTAGTCTAGGATTGTAAACAGAATAAACTGAATTTATTTGCTTTATGATTAATTCCGAATATCCCATGATTATTATTCTTTTTCCTCCTAAGTTTCTAATGATTTGGAGGCCTAAAATGAGTGCCTCATACTCAACCATATTATTTGTACATTTGAAGTTGAGTCTGAAGGCATGTCCTACTGAATGATTAGTCTCCATGTTTGTAATCCATACTCCTACTCCTGCTCCTAATTTGTTTACAGAGCCATCAAGGTCTAAGTGCCAAAGGGATTCATGAAAGATGTTGTCATTGTTTGGTGTTAACTTTTTATCAATTAATTCAGTTTGGATTTCATTGTTTTCAGAGTTACATAAAATAAAAGAGCCAAGGTCAGTTGGTGTAGAATAAATGGGATAATTTATGGATATTTCAGCACTAATGACCATGAATTTCATTAATGTTTCCCTATATAGCTTTTTAGGCTGACCAAACACTGATATAGTAGCATAACTCATGTCCAATTGTAGAGATCCCTGCAAATTTGCTCCCCATGAGCGAGAAAGAAGCATACCATATTTTGGTGGGATATCAGCTACTACAATGTCCATTAATATACTTTTACTAGGGTACTAAACTAAAGTCACACATAAGTCTTTGATTAATCCTAGGCATTTAACTTTTCTAGAGTCAAATGAAAACAAATCTTTGTAAGGCCTGGTTATTTCTAGATTAAGAGTTTCCATTATGGCTTTGGGCATTAAATTATGGGAAGCTCCTGAATCTAACATAGCGTTATATAAAATTTGATCATGAATGGTAAGACTGATATAAAAAGGAGGGACTGATCCATCTGAATGCTTTCCATTCACATCAGGTCCAAAAATCAACTCGGGTTGATCATCATTCACATTAATTGCATCTTAACCATCATTCGTATTCAGTGTTTCAGTTATGGTTGATTTGTATAGGTCATTTTTTACCAATTCTGTTAAAGGAATGGGTATTTTTAACTTAGCAATTTCATTCTGAATATTAAATGATGGTTGAGATTTACTAATTTGAATTAATTCATGTTTAGTAACTATAATTTGACTTGGTTTTTCTTGAGTTTCTACAGTTGTATTTTTATCTTCAATTGTTTTAACATTCTCTGTTTGCGTTTCTTGAGTTTTACTGATTTTAACCTTCTTTTCAGGTATTGTTTGTGTAGCAGTAGAAGTTTTATCAGACATAGAAATATCAGCAGGTTTTTTTGAATTATCAATTTTTGGATCTACTGATTTAGGATCAGCAGAAGGTGTTTTTGGATCTAAATTGGCTGATTTAACAGAGTTAGAGGCTTTTGCTACAAAAAATTTCTGTGTGTCTTTGCAGGCTTGAGTCACTTCATCAGTAATATCAACAATTTTGGGACTTGATGATCTTTTAGGACTAGAAATGGATTGAGAAGAATTGGAACTTTGCTTATTTTCCCTTGGGAGAATTTGCAAAACTTTTGTTTTTGGTGCTTTTACATTTTTCTTATTTTGATTTTGGGAATTGTTTCTAGTAGAAGACTCATTGTTTTTCTTGTGTCTAAGGTTATATTGACTATGTATTTCATTTATGGCAAAGTCATAATCCTGTTTATAGTCAAAGGATTCATTGGAGTCTAATTTGAGTTGTTGAAACTCAAATAGTTCCTGATCTTCCTGAGTGAGGAAAATGGTATTGTTTTCATCTATTCCCATTAGATGATTGATGTCATCCTCATCTTCATCATTTTTCTGTGAACTTTCAACATAGTTCTCCTGAAATGGGGGACTAATGTTTTGGTTTGGAGCTGCTTCTTTAGCTTTTCCAAAATTATTGTTTTTCCTGAAATTGGGATTTCTGATCTAAGGTTGATTATCCTGTTGAGGTTTTCTTTCTATATTATCTAATATATCTACCACCCTTTCTAAAGTTTTAGCAATTAAATCTATTTTAACATTTGAATTTAAACTTTCTTCTTTAATTGTAACTCTTCTTTCATTTCTAAGTCTGGCTTTCTTAGCTAAAATATTGATTTCTACACTGACAACATATAATTGCATCTGTTCTAAGGTTTGGGCATCTCTTTCCCTTAATTGATAGGCCATATCTGCATCAAATCCACCAGGGAATTTGAGCAGAACAGAGTAAGGTGTAGGTTTAAGATTTGCAGGTATTGGATTGTAGACACTATTGTATCTAGTGCAGTAGTCTTGGATAGACTCAGTAGGAGATCTTTTCATGGCATCAAACTTAGACAAAATTTGAAGGGGGTTCTTTTTCTTTTCCCATTTATTCAAAAATGTCCTATGAAATACAACTAAATCAGTTATGCAACCAGCAGCTAAATTTTTGAGCCATTTTTAACTTCTCCTGTCAAACTCTGGGCAAGTAACCTCATCTGGACATCTGACTCACCAATTTCATAAAAATCTGTCATTTTAGTTACATGTTGTTGAGCAGTATATTGTGAAATGCCATCAAACAGTGGTACATTTTTTTTATAATCTTGAGGCATGTCATGGAGGTTTTGGGGTAAGACAAGGGGAGCATACCTAGCAGCCATGGCTTGAATTTTTGCTGAGCTAGGAGGTATAACAGTAGTGATAGGTGCATTGCTAGATATGGTAACTGATGAACTGAAAACTGTAGTTGAAGAGCTAGGAAATGAAGCTGGTATGTAAATGGAATTGTTGGGAAATAAAGATGTGGTGCTTATAAAATCTGAATGTAAAATAGTGGATGCAGTGGATGGAGTGGATGAAGGAAATAATATCCTAGGCTACAAAGACAATCTAGGAATGAAATGATCTATGGATGAACTTGCAGTGGTATCTATAAATGAAGTAACAACATACAAAGATGAATCTGCTGTTGGTATTATTGTTGTATGCAATTGAGAAACTGGAGGTTTTATGCAAAACAACAAATGAGATAATTCAATATCTTAATTAATATCTTTAATCAATATAACATTAATCTTTTCAACTGTATTTTGATATTCATATTTATTTGATTTTTTTCCTATTGAAATATTTTTCTGTTTTGCATTCAGAAATGAAATAAAAACAAGATCCAGGTTAGACCTGGTATAGTAGGTTTAGGATCCGGGTTAGACCTGGTATAGTAGGTTTTCCTAGAAGCCAGAATGACTATTTTTTGAATACCCGCAACATATAAAAGTAATCTTAAAGTGAAAGGATTATTGAAAGATTTCCATTTAAGACTAAGTTTAAGATTGAAGATTGGTTAAGGTCCCCAGTATGGTCGCCAGTATGTTATCACTCTAGTAAATTCTCAAGTTGTGGCATTTTGAGTTTTTAGTCAAAGAACACTAGAGGTAACCACAAACCTACTTGGAACTCTAGGATCTAGCCTTCCTAAATTTCATAGAGGGCTCTCTCTTTAAGATTTATCTTTGTTTAAATTTGTGAATATTAGGCTAGTTATGAAAGAATAATTGGTTTTGTGGGAAAAAATCACTCAGAGGTAAAATAGAGAGAAATCTACTTGTCCATTGGGCTATGGAGTATAAATCAAGCTAGCAACACTAGAAGTCAAAGCCAAAAAGGTAAAAATGTATTCAGAGCAAGATAGATAACCCTCAAAGATTTGGGAAAGTGTTTTTTGGTGAAATGGTATGATTGGGATAAAGGGAACTTAAGGATCCTTTGATCAGGAAATTGGAAGTAGAAGGCAGAGGTCAAATGGGAGAAGGAGCAATTAAGGGTTCCTTGCACCAGAAATCAGCAGAAAACGTTAAAATGGCAACTAGTTAAAGACAGGGAGCACTTGACTAATCCTGTAGTAATACCCCTAGTTACACATTTATACAGAACAAACATAAAATGAATGCATGAAACTTAGAAAGGAAACATTGACAAGTAGGAAGTACTTCACTCATTAGCTTATCACATGGATCCTGAATTATGATGCCAGTCAGCTTGTCCAGTCTGCTACTTTGAAATCAAACACATAATAGCCTCCAATGTTCAGCAAAAATGTCTATAGTAAGTCCAACAATTTTATTCCACACTGAATACTTCTAATGTAGAAGTATTTATACAAAAATGTTTTAGAAATATCCTAGAAGAGTTCTAGGAATTATCTTAGGAAAAAAAAATATCATTACATAATAAAAGGGAGAGCTGCTTAACAAACAACAAGCTATCCTTTTAATCGACAATAAATAGAACTATTTAGCTAACAAGGAGCTGTTGACTGTCTAGGTGTCCTGCTTGCTGGCTGCTAGGAAATATCTTGCATTTGACTTGCCTTCGCTGCTACTCTTTCATATGATACTCTTTAACCTGATGCTCTTTAACACTGATACTCTTTGACCATTAGTTTCATTGATTTACTGCTGTAAAATATCTTTTTGGTAGTAAAAACCAACAAACTGTCCTTTTATTTGAACTGTTTCTTTTGACTGTTTTTAAGGTAATCTTATTTCACTGTTTTACCTTTCATCTTTACATCCAATCAGTAAAAGTTTTCCACTCTTCTGCCTTGGGAATTTGGACATTCCTTAACTTCCTAAAATTCTCATCAGCCTCTGTATATCTAACAAAGGTAGGCTTGATGACAAAGAGATGCTTAATCTCATGCTGTAAGAAGAATAGATCTTCAAAATATTGAAGAAATTTCCTTGTAGGAGTGCCTTGTGAAAGTGGCTTTTTTACTTTCTCTTTAGCAAACTCCCTGATCTTTTTATCATAGTATTTCTGGGGCATAATTTTTTCATTAAAAACATGCATGTCTGGTAAGCCCCTTTGTCTTAAATTTGTGTATTTTACCATAAATCTAGTTATAGCCAAGTTCATTGCTTCACATTTTTCTTCAATATTATTCATTAAGTTCTTTTTAGTGATAACCTTTTTGATTTGTAGGACGGTTTTTGTCCTGTCTAAGACTTGAAATTCTTCAATTTCTTCCTTGTTCTTGTTGTTCAGAAATGTAACGAGTTTTAAAGCCCGAGCAGGCTTATTAGTCAACTCATCTTTTGTCTTTTGTATCTTTGTCTGGGCTGCCAACAACAATTCTTTCTGCTCATAGATAACATGAATTGAAGGCCATTGATTATGAATGGCTTCAATTATGTTAGTTCAGAGATGATTTTTAACATATGAGATTAGCTCTGTGAAAGTCAATTCTTTTTGTAAATTCTTGATCTACTCTCCCAATCTCATTGCTTTCTGCTCATGAGTTCTAACATTGATCTGAGCTGTCTTATTTTCAATCTCAAGATTTTCAATTATTTTATTGAGTCCATTTATTTCACCTGTATTTAAAGACATCTCTTCCATGGCCTTGATAATCTGGCTGGCTTTATCAGTGTGCTGAACATTTGTAGTAGAAGATTTTTTAGCTGAAGTAGTGGCTAAAATCACTGGCACTGCAGTTTCCAGTGGGCCTTTTGGTGCTAATTTCTCTCCTAAAGTAGAGGGCACTGCTGTAGTAATTACTGGGATGACTGTAGGAGTTGTAGGATTTTCTGGCTCTTTTACAGTCTCTTTCTCTTGGACAAGCTGGTCCATTTGTGTTTCCATCTCTTTGATTTGTGCTGTCAATTTTAGTATGAGCTCCATCATTTCTTATTTCTCATTCTGATCTTGGAGGATTTCCTTTTTTTGTGGATGATCAATTTGAGGAAGCTTGAGCTGTTTCCTCAAAGCTGATATGTCTTTATTCTTCTTCTTGATTAATAGTTCTGCTGCTTGAATGTTTGAGGGATCATATCCCAACTGTAAAACTAGTTCCTCTAAGGCTTTAATCCTTAGGTCATTGGCATATAAGGATGCTTTATCCATTTTCATCTGATATTTCATATTAAGGATAGTATTTTGTAGCTTAGTAGCACTCATTTCTTTAGTTACCACTGTATAATACAACATTTCAGAGCTATGCCTATGAAATTCAATCTGGTCCAGCTCATGAATATTTTATGTGTCTACCTCAAAGTCAACCTTTTTATAGTCTGCTATTGTTTTGGGTGCTGAGGTAGTAGGTTCCAGGAATGACATGATTATTTTGTTGGTAGAATAATAAAAGGCTGATAATAGCATATTCTGATTTGTTTCAGGAATTGAGAATATATCTCAGTCTTTATCTCCTCATTCTTCTGCTTAATCTTCTTGTATTTCTCCTTGATGTCCAAGTCCTTTTCCTCAGATGGCTATGAGGAAGAGGCTTCCATGTTGTGTTGCTTTTTAATCAACTGTGTGTCATTCTGATTGGTTGTTGTTTCCTTTTCCATTTCCATAAGTGTTTCATTAATTATGGTTGTGGCTATATCATCATTGGTTACTGGATTATCTGTCTCATCAACATCAATTGTCACTTTTTCCTTATTAACTGAACTGAGTTTAAGCCTTTTTTTATAGATTATTTTGAATTTTGTCTCAGTTGTTGTCTCTGCTGTATAACCTCCTTATTCCCTGCTTCTCTTTGCTAATGCTTCTGGTTTTTTGACAACTTTTAGAGCTTGTGCTGTATCAGTTTTATTTGCTGTATCAGTCAATGTGTTTTCCAACCTTTCAATTTGATTTGCAAACTTTTCTATGTCAGGCTTGGCTTCATGGATAAAGGGTGTCAACTTTCAATTTACCCTTAATTTACTCAAGATCCCTTGAGGATCATAATTCCATGAAAATCTTTCCTCAAATTTGTACTATGAAAGTTTCTTGGTAATCTCCTTTTCTACATCTCTGTTGTTGATTATGAATGGGCCAACTTGATTCTTTAACTTAAAATGAGTCTACTTTTTGGCAGCCATAAAGTTAATTGAATCTTAGTTTAGAATATGTCTAAGATATTCTAATGAAAAAATTCTCATACACATGTGCTTGGGCAACTTATAGGGTTATAAGTTAGACCCAAAAATCCTTAACTCAGTGTATTTTTGATAGAGATACCAATCTCCAACCTTATTCTATTCCAAGAGCTGTAGAATTATTTTCATCTCCTCACTGATCCTGGGCTATTTTGTTTTATTCAATATGTTCACTGCTGGATATAAAAAGGGCTCTGAAAAATATGAATATGTAAAATCACTGCCCTCTTTTCTAAGTAGTGAGGTCCAAAAAATTATAGAAAGAGGCTTTCCTTCTATATCCATATTTTGTAATGAAATAGGAAACTTCTCTGCTTGAAATAATAAAAACAAATGGAAAAGGTAAGATGAATATCTAAAAACTCCTTCTATGGGTAGTTTAGTCAATTGGTAATGGATGACATCTGCTATAAAACCAACATAGTCAAAGATGACTGCTAGAGGTTGACCAGGGGACATAGTAGATAGGAAACCTAGAATGGACTCATTAGTATATTCATCTGTAAAATAACCAAGGACAAAAGAAAGAATATAAATGATGTGTCTAGAACCTTCAGGAAATTTAGCTGTGGAGTATGGAGGGTTTAATGTGGGGATTTCCACATGAGAGGTCATGAAGTTTTGGAAGATCATGAACCTCTTAGGGAAGTATATGCTTAGATATAGCTGTTTCAAGGCTTCTATAGACAAGGGAACTGCCTAGGGATCAAGTTGTAATTGAAGCATTTGATTAATTGACTGGGCTGTAATGGTGAAAAGTATTTATTTTTCTGCATTTACTATAGCCCTCTCATCTGGCTCATAGTATCTTTGACATAGTTTGATGAGTTCTTCGCCAGGATGAGTCAAAGGGACTACATACTTAGGCAAATGAGTTTTCCAGATAGGAATATCATCTTTGTCTAGATATTTCTCATAACACCAATTGTGTATATCCATCAAATTAAACTCAACAACAAGGTCTGCAATTATATAGTCAAGATCAGTCAAAGGGATGTTTTCAGTAGCAACCACAGGTGGTTGAAGGGGATTCACTGTTGTAGCAGATTTGGAAGTGATGGCTGGGGTGGGCTTAGGGGCTTTGGATTCCTCAGATTTAGGTGTTTTGGATCCCACAGGTCTGCTTATGCTATGTTTCTTAGTCATTTTGAATAATTGCTGCAAGATTAGACTATTTGAAGGAGTTTTTAATTTTAGCAGAGAGGAAACTGAGCAATTTATATTAAGGATGGTTTCTTTTAGTCTTTTGGCACAATTAGGTTTATCTGAGGATGTAAAACTGGCATAAAATAGAAAACAGGGGTTTTCTGAGTGGGTTTAATTGAAAAAAAGGATTTCTATGGTATATTCAACAATTTTAACCCTTTAGGTGCTTTAAATTTGGTCTTTAAGCTTTGGAAACTAGGAATTTGGCTTCAAAAAGGCTTGTCGTGTGAAACAGGGTTTCTTGGGAAAAATTGGCCAGGGTTTGGCCTCTTTTTTAGTGTTTTTAAGCAATTTTTTCCGGTGAAATCTCTTAATTAAAGGTCTGGTTTAATTACTAATGGTTTAGAATTTAATTTGCAGGCTTCAATTTGTCGGAAAATACCTTAAGATGCAAGTATTCGGCTTCATGAAGGTTTTGAGAGGACCATGGTTGATTCTGAGGTCTGGTCCGGCTTACTGGTTCAGTGAATAGCTCTTGGTCAATCTTTAATGGTGGAATTGTGGTCAAATTCGTAACTTCTGGATATAATTTGAAAACAGGGGCTAAAAAGGCTTTTACACAGTCAAGCGGAGCTATTCAAAGTTCATAACGCGTAGATAAACATAAAAAATGGTTTATCAAAGGTTTTAACCCTTGATATTAATCATCATAAATGTCTATTAAATGCAGGTATCGTCAATGGCAGGAGCAGTTTTAGGTTTGAAAGGGAAACTGGAGAGAAATTATCGCATGCAGATTGGGTAGTAAGTAGTTTATTCCCAAATGAATGCGATCGAATAAGAAATCGCCATGTCACAGAGAGAAAAATGGGCAATACAACCCATTTCGCGTCCATTTTGGATTTGGGCAGACGATTAGTTTTTCCGCACGATATTGATCTGGGGTCGTTGGATCTTAGACTTTGGCGCGAAGGGTCAAGATCGATTCAAAAGGTGCGGTCAAAAGAATGGTGTGACCCAGGTTTACATAAACACTGGCAGTTAAAAAACCTTTATATAAAATATACATTGGATTTAAAGGTTTTATATACATAAAATGGTTTTATGTATACGGAATGGAGAAAAAGCATGGTTTGAATATATCTGGGTTAGTTATATAAAGCACGAGGCTTTACATAGCATGGCGGAATATGGATAGGAGCGGGGTTAATGTTTAATTAAAACAAACCTTAGTTTAATTTTAATCAAACATTGGATTATAAGTTTATATGAGGAAGGATTAATATATAGATTGCAAAGGTGCAGACTTTGCGTGGTGGGGTTAATGTATTTTGAATCTTATAAAAACATTTGATTTGATTCAAAATTTTGGATAAAAGTTGATGAGCGGGGGAGATATTTTTTTATTAGAACATTCACAACATGTCTTAATAAGACACTTTTGGCATAGCTTTTAGTTTATTTATATAGTATTAAACCTTTTGAATGGTTTAATAACTATAGGGGGCGGGATATTTAATTAAAGTTAGTTTTAGACCAAAGGGTGCTTTATTTGGGTTTTATTTTGACATGTGGATAATAACTTTGGTCCAAAATATTTGTAATAGTGGGTTTTTGGGGGTATTTAGATATAGGGAATTAGATAAATAGGATAAGATTTTATTTAAGGATTTAATAAAATAAGTTAAAAGTTAATAAGAAAAGGGGAGTGGAATACACCAAAATACATAATATGAATAAGTAAAGTGAAAAAGTAAAGAAAAGCTTGTTTTTCCATCATTTCACCAATTTACGTAGCATAAAGCATTTCTCAGGGTTTTTGTATGTTTATGAATGAAGGAAGTTAATTAGAAGGGGTTTTATGTTTCATTTAGTAAGAATGAGTCTTTACTTAGGAAAATGAGTTAAAATGTATGAATGAGGGATAAATAATGGAAAATGGGGATTTAACATAAGAATTTAACATTTTCAACTAACTAGTCATTGAGCCTTGGGTCCGATCCCAACAAAAGTCATAGAAATTATCTGAGCCTGTTTGACTGATAGTCTAAAATACTAAATACTTACAGGGGAGGGGAAATTAGTGAATTTTTCCCGTTGATGAATATTACATGCTTTTTCCCACTTCTTTCTACATACCCAACATTACTCTAGCATTTTTTCTTCCTTTTGGCAGGTGCATTTAGGCTTGCAACCTTGAAACATTTATTCTTTTTAAAGCATAAACTATCTAATTCTACCTTATTTCATCCGAGGGCTTAGATTAAACTATTGAGCTCCTCATTATTCTCTACCTATCTACTGATTTTTCAGGATTAAACTGTATGACAAATCTTTATTCGCTATCTAAAACATGGAAATTGAAAACATGACAAGTCAAGATGAAACATTTTAACTCATCATGGATTATGGAATTTATTGACACTCTTCCATAATCATTTGCAAAAAGTACAAAGTAGTGGCATTTGGACTTGCTCACTTTCAGGTCTTATTTTCATCTTTTTTCTTTTCTGGGTCTATATTTTTCAAGTCCTTTGATCTTTCTTTTAGGACTTTTTACCCTCTTTTTGTTATTTTTTATTATTTTTATTTTTCTTTTATATTTTTTATATTTTTTCAAAATATGGGAAAACAACTTGCAGAAAGAAAGGTATGTACATATTTTACAAGACTATAAAAATTCAATTCAAAATTATGAATACTATATTTATAGGATCCTAACACTTTGGAAGATGATGGACACAAAGTTGAAAAAGAGTACTTCTTTTCGTCCGCAAACTGATGACCAAACCGAGGTGGTGAATAGAACCGTTGTGCATATATTGAGAGGATATTGCAACAAACATCCCAAGTTGTGGGATGAACAACTGCATTACATTCAACAGGCTTACAACTGGGAAAAGCACTCTTCTAAAATACTTCACCTTTTGAAGCCTGCTTTGGGTATTTTTCGAAATCACCATTAGACCATCTTAGAGAAGGATGCTACAATTGATGGGCATAGTGATATTGACAAGGCTCAAAATTTCATTGAGAAAATTTAGATTATTCATCAACAAGTTCAAGAATAGCTTCAAGAAGGAGATGAAGTATGGTTGCACATAAGCAAAGAAAGGATGCAAGGAGAAGGTAAAAAGCTCAAGTCCATTCGTTATGGTCCTTTCAAGATCATCAAACAAGTTGGTACTAATGCATTTCAACTTGACTTGTCTTCATATATAAAAATGTATTCCGTTGTCAATGTGGAAAATTTACGTTTGTATGAGCCTCCTTTGATTGATGATCAAGGGAGTGATATTCAACTACCATCTATAGAAGATTTCTCGCCACAATTTCTGGATGAGCTCAAGGAGGATACCATCCTTGACAGGAGGACACACACTTATAAGAGGGGAAGTGTTGATTATCTTATAATTGGGCTCAAGGGTAGCAAACCAGGTAAGGTAAGGTGGATGGAAGTTGAAAAGGTGAGGGAGATGTACCCTCATCTTCTAAACAGGTAATTAAAGTCTTTTGGGTTCCAAAATCTTCCTAATGGGGAGGTGTGATCAAGAGATCATGTGTTTTTCTCAAAATTGAAAGTGATTGAAACTATACCAAACCTAAGCGACTGGTTAGGTCTCGTCGTTGCGATTCCGACATCGTGAATGGTTCGAAAAACTGATGTCGTATGAGGAAGATATCATGTTATTTTCCTTTTCCTAAACAAATAATTTTTTTATGATAGGGTGACTGGGATGCCCAGTCATCAGCCAGGTGCACCGTCAGCAAAAGAGGAATATTCTTAAGAATATTCCATTTTCTCAAGTCAATCAGAAGCTACCATTTGTTGCGTTGTGATTGGATTGGTGGAATGTAAGTTATTTTTTTAAACCAATGGATGGGTGACACGTGGCCAACCTTGAGGCCACCACATATCCCCTAAGCAGTATATTAAAATTTTATTGAGGTCCGTTGGGTTCGACCCCGTGACCTCCGGCCTGCACACCAAGAATTCCACCAATCGATCTATGCAATGTTTCTTAACCCTTTAAGGGCATTGACTATACTTAATCTTTAATGTATTTACATGTGGGGGTTGGGACCGCTGGCGGTCCCAACCCGCCAACGGCCCCGTGGTTGTTGGTCACATGGAACATAGTTTAAAACCGCAAAATATAATGTATGGCCGACAGTTCTGCAAACTTGACATAAAACTGCTCCGTCAATCACGGTCACATGTATATCCATGTGGTTAGAACTTCCGCCAACCATCCTAAAAATTAACACTTATCACGAATTCTGCACTCTCACATGACCCGGATGTCACGGTTAGGCACGAACATTAGACCAGCAGTTAAGGAAACTCCGTAATTAACTCCAGTTCACTCGGTGTTTTAAATGGAGTTCCTCCAAACATTTATGGTAACCAGGGCTTAGGGGGTTAGCATGTGGCCACCCTCACCCCTTAAAGGTTAGTTTTAATGTTTAAGTTGGTGGAGTTAATAGCACACCCTCAGATTTGGGGATATTTGGTTATTTTTAATCACAGACAGTGGCAGTTCTCCACTTTTAGTGGAGGTTTTGTAGGAGTTATTAGGAAAAGGCATTGGGAGGTCAATTTTCAACCAATTTGGTTGAAAAAAGAGTCTTACTTGACTAATTGGAGCATTCTAAGCCACCATTGTAGATAAAACAACCATTAGAGGCTTGTAAACACATGTATTTGAAATTTTGAGCATAAGGACAAAGAGGGACATGCCATTGGGAGCTGGACCAACAGATGTAGCCCAGGAGTGGTGAACTGCTTCATCATGCCTGTTGTGTAAAACTTATGTGTGATGTTCTTTATCTGTTATACACTGCTGTACAGTGTTATTTAGGCTTATTTTCATGCTTAAAACTCACAAATTCATCTATGTTTCATGGTTAAAAAAGTCATTCCTTAAGAAAACAAATGGAGAAAAATTGTACATATTTTTATTACTGAAAGGACACTTAGCACAACAAACTAACTCATTCCTTTTAGATTACTCATGGTCTATTCTCGGAGGAGAGACAGTGAGAGATTATGTTTTGCAATATTTCTATCCAATGATATTTTTATTCACAAAAGAGATTTCTGAACATGACAAGAGGATATCAACACTCTTGCATGCATGGGCCATATTGAGGAAGTTTTGGAAGACAAGGACTTTCCAAGGGAAGGTTGATTTCCATCTACTTCAATCTTGTCTTGAGCAAGATCAGCTGCAAAGGAGGGAGAAAAAGGAAGTTGATAGTACTCCATCATGTGACTTTGACATCAAGCATGTCAAGGAGGAGAGCCATGCTGTGACAGGGGCCGCATTTCAAATTTCTACAATGCAGTCATTGTTGGGGAGCCTAGATCCTTATTGGGATTCCAAAATTTTGATGGAATACTCCAAGGACCTTTTCACATGTAAGGTTCTTGATGGACAAGTGATAGATGGAAGGTATAGAGTAGTTGAGGGAGTCATTTATTCCCATGATTAGATCTATTTGGCTAGAGACTCCAAGCTTAAGGAGAAACTACTTAATGTAGCCTATGAGATCCTGCTTCCAAAACCCACTGGTTTCATTAAAGCATATCATACTATCTTAGATGGATTCATGTGGGAAAACTTCAAATAGGATATGCACTCTCATATGAGGAAGTGCATGGATCATTTTCTGGTTGAGGAGGAACATAACTCTTGGGAAGAGTTATCATTACCACCTCCTTATTCATTGAGTGTGAGACGGAGCTCAGCCATGAGATACCTTGCTGATTTGAAACAAGTGTATGATAAACATTTCATTTCTGAACCTCATGATATATTTATTATATACTTGCATTCTCTTAACACTCATGTGCAAGTCTTGGCTCCAAGAGGGGGCACCTTTTCTTATGGGCTTCATGAGCCACTTTAGGCCATGAAAAATAGTGATGTTGGCCATTATTTGGGAGATATTGGAGAGATGATGCACTCTTCATGGCGTGATTCATTAACACCAACCATTATACACATTCTCCAAGCATGCAAGAAGGATGGGTCAACAAAAAAGTGTTGGGGAGAACACTTTTCATATCATATTCTATGGTAGTTAGGAGTAAAACTGCACTAGTTACACATGAGGGACCATTTTCCTTATCCTTTATTGCATATGGAAGCTAGCATGACCTTAATTATGATCCCATATGATGAAGATGTTATTATATTCGTTGGGAACATGGTTGAAGGAGAGACACATTTGTTGTATGTGTCCTTGGGGAAAGAAATTTCCTACATTTTCTGCACTACATGTTCTAAGGGGAGCATGGGAAACTATATGGCCACTATAGTAGATCACTTGTCTCTTTATGATGTGGACCATATGATTGATTGGAGCACTTGTGGCATGCCTCTCATGAGAAATTTGGAGGAGCTTCACTATGAATTACCAAGCTGGGAGGTGATTCATTTCATTTGGATGATAGCATGGAGGTGGGAGTCCTTCATTAATGATGAAATTCCCCATGATTGTCATCACTTATATCTTGAGGAAGCCATTGATCAGAAAAGAGGTTTCCATATAGACCTTCCTTTCTTTCATGATGAGAGCCATTTGGTTTATTTACCAAAGGACAACTTGCACACTTGGGAGGAACCATTGGGAGACAGAATTATTGCAAAAAATCTAAAGCAATGGTGGAGAATGTTGAATAAGGAGGCCACAAGAAGAGGAGGGGAGATTTTGTAGCACCCTTTTAGTTGCTTGAGGACAAGAAACATTTGGGAGGGGAAGACTGTAATATTCCTAAATTAGCATGCAGCTAATAGGGATATTATTTTTGCTTTAAAAATATATTTAGATTAATAAATGTGCAAAGGAGGTTAATCAAACTCCTAAAGAAGAATAAATCAATGCCAAATATGAAAAAGGATAAATCTTGGCTATGTAAATAAGCACCCTTAGGTGTGAAAGGGGCTAATCATCTTGACTGGGTCAACTTTGACCAAATCTACAACGCTATATTGGAGGAGTGCTCATCAATAAGGCATAACATAATTCTAGTTGGAGATCTCTTGTGTGAAAGGGATGAGTCCATTGAAGGTGGTTTACGGTTTTTCACACTCTCATCTTATAAAAGGAAGGTGAAGGCAGCATGAGGAGGTTGCTCATGATATGATATTTTGATATATTGTTTGTTTAGACCATATAGCTTTGTTAGGCTATTTAGCCTAGATTTCAAATGCTGTTTAGCATTGGAATTTTCTGTTTAGGAGTTCCTCCTCTTCCCATTGAGGAGCTATTGGGAGAGTTTGTATTGCAAAGTCCACTATCTGGCTTGAAGGCCAAGCTTCTCCTTTCAATTACAACTTAGATCTTGTTAATGGTTTGGTTGTCTTTGCAAGCTACAACAAGTGGAGATTAGATCTCTTAAGATCTAAGACATTTCAGTGCCCTTTTTCAGTGGAGGAGTCCTCTGCTGTATTGGAGGAAGTGTATTGGAGTGGATGAGCTTAAATTCTTGATCTTGGCATGTGGCCAGCTGATATCTGTACCCTACAACATAGTTTCTATCCTAGATCTGCGTTATTCTTGTAGGAGTTGTTGCAGGGAGTTTGAGTGGACTATTTGGAGAGCTGGTTTCTGAGTGTTGGGGATATTCCCTTCACTTTGAGGTCCATTGGAGGAGATCTACACATTGTATATTTCAGATCTGATCTGCATATTCTGAATACTTCAAAAATTCTGAATATTTCTGCAGATCTGCTTTATTATATCTTAGATCTACTGCTTATCCTTGGTGTAATGCTCAAAAACCCAAGGGGATCTGAAAGAGGAGCCTTTCTAGTGCATGGAAATGATATGGATCTGAATTTTTATGCACAGATCTGCTCTAGATCTGACATGTAATCCACAACAGTTTGCAGCCTAATAAAATAACGTTGTCAAGGCAGTTTCAGTCTTTCATGTGCTTGCAACACCTCTTTTGAGGGCATTTTTTTGTATATGTCTTGTATTTTCAGCTATGCATCTCATGGACTTCATTATACATCTATTTTTCTGCTGTAAATACTTTTGAAGGATATTCTATTGGCCTCTTGCTCTTTCTCTACTGGAATTGCATTATTTTCTGAGCAGTATTTCTGCAGTCCCTTTTTGGGCAGTTTTCAAGTCTTACTAGGTGTGGGAGATCTATTTAACCCACCTAGAAAGATTTGTTTCTGATATCCTCTTAGATTTGGGTCTTATATTATCAAATCGAAGGGATCCAAGGGCTGATTTTGAGTGCTATAGCATCCAGTCCCTTGTTAGGAGTGGTATTAGAGAACCTATCTTGGCACAACCTGTGATTTTCTTATTGGAAAGCCAATATTTCTTTTCATGAAGAGAAAATACCGATGAATAAATGTGGTTACATTGAAGACACAAAAGAAAAGGGTAATATCCCTTTAACTGGAAGTTTTCAAAGAGAAGATTTCTCTAAAACTCTTTCTCAAGATTTGAATGAACTAAAAGAAGAAATCTGGGGAATGAAGAATGAAAGAAAAGCAGATATTTTGAGATTTTCACATGAAGGAAGCCCCACTACTTCATATGATGGGTGTGAGAATTCAGCCACATCATCAGATTTACAACACTCTATCAGCCACTTTTTCATGAAGAAGCAAAAGAAGAAAGGAGATGTGCCAAAGAGAGAGACTCTTGGTGATTATTTGAAGGAGTATGAGGCTCAATCTAAGGAGTTCAAAGATCACTTGAACTTCCAAGGGTTCTGCAAGATCAAGGAGGAAGGAAGAAGCAATCAGTATGGTGTGAGTAGATTCTTCTTATCTACTTTTGATGTATCACCTAAATGTCCAGCTAGGGCTTGGGTGAAGGAGCTAGACACCTATGTGCAGCAACATCAAGTCTCATAAAAGGAATCCATCAAAGTAGCAGTGTTGCATCTTGAGGGTAAGGCTTATGCTTGGTGGTTGTTTGAGTCTTTTTCCTTAAAGAATGAAAATACATCTACCTATGCAAGGTTCATTAAAAAAGTAGTGGAAAGGTTTGATGAAGGATATTATGAAACACCTTCTATGGAGTCTATCAAACCAAATCAAACAAAACTTTTGCATGGATTGGAAGGGTCCTTAAATTTAGATCCATTTCAGAAACCCATTAAAGGGGATGGAAACTTGTATGATGTCTTGCCAAGGGCAAAGTCCACATTGCATGTAGATCTTTCTCTTCAAGAGGAATACATGGAGGTTCCTCCTTCAAAAGAAGACCAAGATCTAGGGTCTCTTGTTGATGATGAGGTATTTCCAACTGTTGAGGAGAATGAAGAGAAGGCTGGGGATAACATCACAGTCATGAAAAGAGCACATCTAGAACTTCATATAGAGGAAGAAGGAGAAATTTCTCCAAGGAGAGAAACTCTTGCACTCTTGCAAGGAGTTCCCAAGAATCTCACATATGGAGATTGTGGCACAATCCATGTACAACATGTGCCATCGTTATCAAATGGTGAGAATCTGAATATTGCAGAAGATAAAGGGGAGGGCAAGCATCATATGATGAGGAGTATACACCCCTCTTTATTTCAAAATATTGATGCACAAAGAAGGCAGGAGGGTCTATGCAATGAAGGCAAGGACAAATAAGTCCATACATCAATATATCCTTCTCTATGCCTTGATGTCTCTTTGCATGGAGGCATTCCACCAGGGAGACCCCCTGATTGGAAGAAAACTAAAGTGTTCTCTCAACTATGGGCAGCATATGCTTACTTGGGTAAGGATGGAGCTTTGGGAGAAACTAGCACAACACAGAGAATATTCCATGGATTCAAAGAAGAGATAAGCAATTTTTAGAATTGGACATTTCTATCTCCCACTCATTTATTTGCACTGAAGAAGGAGAATTCAGGAGTATATGATGGCATGGAAATGATATCATATGGCAACTCCATATCTTTGGGGCAGCCAATGATATTTTCATTCACAAAATATATTTCTGAACATGAAAAGAGGATATCAACACTCTTGCATGCATGGGTCACATTGAGTAAGTTTTGGAAGACAAGGACTTTCCAAGGGGAGGTTGACTTCCATCTACTTCAATCTTGTCTTGAGCAAGATCTCCCATTTGGGAAGGGAAGAATGTAATATTCCTAAATTAGCATGCAGCTAATAGGGATATTATTTTTGCTTTAAAGATATATTTAGATGAATAAATGTGCAAAGGAGGTTAATCAAACTCCTAAAGAAGAATAAATCAATGCCAAATATGAAAAAGGATAAATCTTGGCTATGTAAATAAGCACCCTTAGGTGTGAAAGGGGCTAATCATATTGGCTGGGTCAAATTTGACCAAATATACAATGTTGTATTGGAGGAGTGCTCAACAATAAGGCACAACGTAATTCTAGTTGGAGATCTCTTATGTGAAAGGGATGAGTCCAATGAAGGTGGTTTAGGGTTTTGCACACTCTCATATTATAAAAGGAAGGGGAAAGCAGCATGAGGAGGTTTCTCATGATATGATATTTTGATATATTGTCTATTTAGACCATATTTCTTTCTTAGGCTATTTAGCCTAGATTGCAAATGCTGTTTAGCATTGGAATTTCCTGTTTAGGAGTTCCTCCTCTTCCCATTGAGTAGCTCTTGGGAGAGTTTATATTGCAAAGTCCACTATCTGGCTTTAAGGCCAAGCTTTTCCTTTCAATTACAACTCAGATCCTATTGAGGGTTTGGTTTTCTTTGCAAGCTGCAACAAGTGGAGATTAGATCCCTTAAGATCTAAGAAATTTCAGTGCCCTTTTTCAGTGGAGGAGTCCTCCGCTCTATTGGAGGAATTGTATTGGAGTGGATGAGCTTCAATTCTTGATCTTGGCATGTGGCCAACTGATATCTATACCCTACAGGGTAGTTTCTATCCTAGATCTGCATTATTCTTGTAGGAGTTGTTGCAGGGAGTTTGGGTGCACTATTTAGAGAGCTGGTTTCTGAGTGTTGGGGATCTGCCCTTCACTTTGAGGTCCATTGGAGGAGATCTACACATTTTATATTTCAGATCTAAACTAAATATTGTGAATACTTCAGAAATTCTGAATATTTCTACAGATCTGCTTTATTAGATCTCAGATCTACTGCTTATCCTTGGTGTAATGCTCAAAACCCCAAGGGGATCTGAAAGAGGAGCCTTTCTAGTGCATGGATCTGAATTTTTATGCATAGATTTGCTCTAGATCTGACATGTAATCCACAACAGTTTGCAGCCTAATAAAATAACACTGTCAAGGAAGTTTCAGTCGTTCATGTGGTTGCAACACCTCTTTTGAGGGCATTTTTTCTGTATATGTCTTGTATTTTCAGCTATGCATCTCATGGACTTAATTATACATATATTTTTCTGCTATAAATAATTTTGAAGGATGTTCTATTGGCCTTCTACTCTTGCTCTACTGAAACTGCGTTATTTTCTGAGCAGTATTTTTGCAGTCCCTTGTTGGGCAGTTTTCAAGTCTTACTAGGTGTGGGAGATTTGTTTAACCCACCTAGAAAGATTTGTTTGTGATCTCCTCTTGGATTTTGGTCTTAGATTATCATATCTAAGGGATCCAAGGGATGATTTCAAGTGTTGTAGCATCCATTCCTGAAAAATTCATTTTTCAGGCATGCCTTGCTAGCCATCCCAATTTGGGGATATTACAGTGGTATCAGAGCAACTATCTTGGCACAACTTGTGCTTTGCTTATTGGAAATCCAATATGTATTTTCATGAAGAGAAAATACCGATGAAGAAATGTGGTTACATTGAAGACACAAAATAAAAGGGTAATATCCATTTAACTGGAATTTTGCAAAGAGAAGAGTTCTCTAAAACTATTTCTCAAGATTTAAATGAACTGAAAAAAGAAATATGGGGAATGAAGAATGAAATACAAGCAGATATTTTGAGATTTTCACATGAATGAAGCCCCACTACTTCATATGATGGGTGTGAGCATTCAAACACATCATCATATTTACAATTCTCTATCGGCCAATTTTTCATGAAGAAGCAAAAGAAGAAAGGAGATGTGCTAAAGAGAGAGACTCTTGGTGATTATTTGCAGGAGTATGAGGCTCAATCTAAGGAGTTCAAAGATCACTTGAACTTCCAAGGGTTTTTGAAGCTCAAGGAGGAAGGAAGAAGCAAGAAACATGGTGTGAGGAGATTCTTCTTATCTACTTTTGATGGATCACCTAAATGTCCAGCTAGGGCTTGGGTGAAAGAGCTAGACACCTATGTGCAACAACATCAAGTCTTAGAAAATGAGGCCATCAAAGTAGCAACATTGCATCTTGAGGGTAAGGCTTATGCTTGGTGTTTGTTTAAGTATTTTTCCTTAAAGAATGCAAATACATCTACCTATGCAAGGTGTTAGACTCCTATACCAATAGGTGTCATTTTTCATGATTAACTTGTTGAACTATGCAATATGTTCAAACCTTTTTCTTGTTGCAAAGGTGTTCCATATTCTTAAAAAATCAAAAAATCAAAAAATTTAAAAAATGTAAAGAGGGTATACCCTAAAAGAAAAATCAAAGGGTGAAAAATAAAATTGGCCAAAAAGTGAAAGAAAATGAACCCCACCAAAAGAAAGGCCAAGGAAAGTGTGCAAGTCTAAATGCCACTAATTTTTGCTCTGATGTAATAAACAAAATTGTGTGTAGCTTGTCAAACTTTTGCCACAATTTATGAAGAGTCATACTGTTTAAACTTGACTCATTCATTTTTCAATTTCATGTTGTAGAATAGAGAATAAATATCTGGCCAAACAGTTTAATCTTGGCAGATAAGTAGATAGGTAGAGTAAATAAAAGGAGCTCAACAGTTTAATCTGAGCCCTTGGATGTAATAAGTGTAGAATTAAGATAGGTTTTCCATGTAAAAGAAAAAGAAGATTGATAAGGGTTTTCCAGTCTAAGTGCACCCTAATAAAGAAGAGAAAATGGTAGAGTAAAGTAGGTAGGGTAGGTAGATGTTGTTGCAGAATTACATGTGATGAATGATGGTTCTAAATGTGTTCAATTCTACTTTCATCACAAGTATAAAGGCATATACTTCATTGGAAAAATTTCATAGCAGAGCAAAGTCAAAATTATTAACTTCCCTTCTCATTTTCCCTAAACATTTCACTAATTTCCCTAAGCACTAAGGTATTTGAAAATTAAAGGGGCTCAAGGCATTTCCTTGACTTTTGGAGGGACCGGACCCTCGGCCCAATAATTGAAAAAGACCTAAGTACTTGAAATTATCCATTATCACATTCATTCACCTCTCAAAATATTTTCCTAAGTAAAATCCTATTTTACTTAGGAAAATCCTTCAATATTTCATGAAAAGCCCTCAAAATCACTTTTTATTCTAAGTCTAAGTGATGAAATGATTATAATGCAATTTGCTTGTAAATCTTCACTTCCTTGGTTATATTAATAAATTTTGAGTTTACATTGTCCCTTGGTAATATTAACTCTAACTTATGTATTAACTCCCATAAAAAATGACCTCGTCCTATTATATATAATTCCTTTTATAATAATATCCCCAAAACCCATGTATTATAACTACTTTAGCCAAAAATATTTTATTCCCACTTTTTCAAATCAAAAACTCACATTATACCCCTTTTTGGCTAAAATATAACTTTAATATTATTCCCGCCCCTGTGGTAAGTAAATCAACTTGATTTAATTATCATATAATAAAAAATATATATGAAAAATCTTTTAAACATATATTTATATGTGTTTAAAACGAAAACAAACTTTTCCCGACCATTTTTTTTCGTATTTTTAACAAGGGATTAATTAATCCTCAAGATTAATTAATAACCGATCCCCGCCAATCAGAATGCTCCTGAAATGATTAATTCGTAATAAATCGCGTCGGGCCCGTGTCGTTAACTACCTGCCAACTCCCTGTCCCGTCCACCGTCCGATCGACCGCTCGAAGATCGACGACTCTCGTCAATTCCACTGGTCATCCCCGGTCCGAAATTTGACGCTCGAAATGACAGCGGTTTTCAAATAGTGCGATGGCCAAGCGTCGACCGCCCTGTGGATTCACTGCCTCTCCGCCTAAAACCGCCTTCCCTCAAAAGTGGTGCGGAATAAACCACTTACCACCTTCCCCCCCATGACTCATCTGTCGTACAGGATGACGTCATTTATTAAAATAATAAAAAAATCGCCCCCCTTTTGACTTTGCCAATAAAACAAAAAATTCACGTCTTTTTCATCATTTCGTACGCAGAAAACAAATACACCCTCCATGCAGAAATTTTGAATTTCAAATTTTTGAAGTCTGCCAACTTTATCCTGTCGAAGAAGATTGCAGTCAAGCCTCTCAGAAGATTATCTGCCTTAACCAACACCTATCTAAAACGTTGTTTTCTCCAAAAACAGGTATTTACCCTAAATCTTCAACTGAACTCTGTAAGAAACTCGGCTTTCCTTTTTTCTTTCACTAAAACAGAGTTGAAATTAATTGCAAGTTCATTCCTTAATCCCGAGAACTGTAATTGAATTCCCAATCTGCAATTGTACCTGTTTCTCTCGTCAAAACCTATAATTTTTCTCACCATAAGCCGAATTTCCATTTTTGAATCCACAAGAACCAAGAATGGAAGTTCCTATGGCTTTAAATGTCGCCCCATTAAATGCCCCTCACAGAGACCTGGATTATTTATCATTAGTCGATAGCGATTTCCAAATCAAAGACCTGGTTTTTAGTGATAGTCCTCTTCGAATTTTTTGTCGCTGCAGAGATAATTATTTGAATGGCTTGGATACGATTGGGTTGTGGGAATCTAATCTTCCCCGGTACCTCTTTCCCTCTGTCCATATTTTTCCTGAAATAATCCATCTTTGCCATGCAAACTATGATCCTAACCAAAGACCAATCTTATCCCCAAATCAAGATGTCCTTTTCCCAATTACTGCTCAGTCTATCAATGAGATGCTACATTTTCAACTTGATCAAGCCCTCACTCCCCTGTCCATGGGAGAATTACTTGAGAAATCCACCAAACTATCCCATGAAGAATTAAGTCGCATCTGTCAAACCTTTATGTTGCCTGATCACCAGCCTAAAGGCCCTCCTCCTTATGGGTATGTTTTTTTCACTGAAAAGGGTAGAATTGTGTTGGATATGATATCCTTTATAATGGGCTTTAATACCAGTGAATATGCTGACCATTTAATCCTATTATTATTGCCTATTTTTACCCCTGGACAACCTCCTGCTGTCAGGTATGACTTTGCAGCATACATAGCAGACAAAATCCATGATCAATTCATGAGATTAGAAAATTAGAAAGTGTTTAAATATTCTTCTGTCATTTACCATCTCATGCTATACTACCAGTCAGAAAATTTCCCCTTCTATACCAAAAAGCTTGATGACCAGGGGAATCCTAGGTCTGTTATATTTTGGTCAGCCATCACCCATAGTTCTCGAGATTCTCCCTATTCCTATAATGAGTTCATTGATATTTTTATACACCCTATAACCACCTTGTTGACAGGATTTTCTCCTCCAAGACTCAGCAATGAAATCAAGAAAACATTGCATTATCATCTAAGGGAAAAGAGAAAGAGGCTGATATACAAGTCAAAGAGACATTCACTATGACAAAACAACCTCAAACTTCCAAGGGAAAAAATCAAGTACAGATTCCTTCTATTCAAACCAATCCAGTAGAAGTGTCAATTTTGCAGACTCCATTTAATGAAGAAAAGGGAAAAAAGAGAGATGTTGAAGTTGCTACCCCTCTCACTGGATCTTCACAACAGCCTCAGGCCAAGAAACAAAAATTAAATACTCCTCCAAAAATAGAATCTATTGATGAAATCCTTGACAGTCAAGGACAAGGACAATCAGGCAGTCAACAAACAGATACAGTCAGTGGAGCATCCACTACTTCACAAAGGAAAGAGTTACAAAAGTGCCAGAGTACTGAAATATCTTCTTTCAAAACACCAGTTAGAGATGCAGGTGATATCAAAAAGACATTTATCAATATCAAGGCCGGGAATGATCCACTGAAAATGCAAGTATATAATCAATATCTGAAAATGGCTCCAAAGAATCAGGAAATATTGATGTCAGCTTTTGAAATCCAACAGGGCAAAATGTTAATGAGCCATTTCAAACCCAAGGTGCATCAACCCCAAACAACTGCTGATTATATCAGGACAAACTTTGAAGTCCTAGAAAAGGATATTCATCCTTTAGATCAGATTGAGTTGCATAAGTAGACTGGTGAAATGATCTATTCTACATTGACTGATAAAGCAATGGCAGCTCACAAGATACAGGATTCTTTAGAAAACACAAATGCTCAACTACAGATTGAAAAGGCTTCTTCTCAAGCCAAAGACGACAGAATAAAAACATTGGAGGAAATAATAATTGGATTAGGTCACAATCCAAAGGATGTCAAAGGTATAGAAGCATTAATAAAGAAAAAGGATGATGATATTGCAGCTTTGAGAAAACAATTGAAATTGCCAGCCTCCAGACATCCTCAAATTGAAGAAGTAATAAAGAAGAATTATGAAGAAGAAATGATGGAGTTGCTCTTGAAAATGAATGAGCAACTGACTGAAACAGAAAAAGAGCTGGAGCAAGCATTGAAAGATAAACAATCTGCTCTTCCAACATCTACAACAGAGGCAATTATAGGTACACATCCAACAGGTCAGCCAGCAGAGTCATCACAGGTAGATACTTCAAATTTGAGCACATAAGAATTAGTAAAGCAAATGAATGACTTGAAACTTCAAGTAACAGAACTTCAGCACACAAAGTTACAGCTTGTCAATTTGGAACAGAGATACGATCTTTCAAAAATGAGTGTTGCTGACAAATCAAGAGAAATCAAGAGATTGGAAAAATTGGTTAAAGCATTAGAAAAGGATCTCACATTGGAGAAGCCTTTGAGAGAAATAAATGAAATTATTTGGGATAATATTATCCAGTCAATAAAAGACATCTGGCCTTCAATTCAGATAATATACGAGCAAAATGATTTAGTCAAAGAAGCTCTGGATGAAGTTGAAAACACACGAGCAGAATTAGGAAATAGGCCTGAGGAAGCCAATCAACTTATACAGTTTTTAAACACCCAAACCAGAAAAAAACTTGAAGAAGTGGGTATTCAAGATAGAACTGCAAAAATCTTAGAAATAAAAAGAGTTTTTACTAAAAGAACTCTTATGCAAAATTTGGAACGAAGGTGCTTTGACATGCAGGGAGAAATAATTGCTTTCAGAGAAAGGTTTAGTGTTTTATTGAATAAAGGGTTGCCCAGCCCTATGGTTTCAGAAGATAAAATAATGGACCTGGAAACTTATGTTAGGAAATTGGACATACATTCTCACAATCTAGCCAGTTCCTCAGTCATTTGATCAGAAGCAACATTACCGACAGGAAGGAATCTTCATGACAGATTAGAGAATTTATTTTATCTTGAACATGAAGTAAGACATTTGTTTCCAATTCAGCCTGATTTTTTCAGATATACTGAGGCTGATGAAACATTGAGGAAGCTTCGATAGACCAGAATAGCAGAAGATAAATGGTGGGAAGATCTGTTGGATCTTTTATAAAATTTATCCTTATATAAAATTTTTCCTATTTACTACAGTATAAAGGATAAAGGGATAAAAAAAGGTCAAAGAGTATCAGTTCAGTTAAAAGTGTATCAGTAAAAACAAAGAGTATCAGTGAAGCAAGGCAGTTAGAAAAAAATTACTGAAGAAGACAATGATGAGCCACAATATAGCACCTGCCTCCAGCACACTCTCAAAAGGAGGAAACAACACAACATCAGTTGCTTTTTGTCTTATCTATGAGACTATCTGTCTCTGTTTTTATTGTAACTTATCTATGAGTCATATTAGATTATATCTCGTTTTGTTAAGAGATATTTTGTATGATTTTTTGTATAAATAAGCCCTCAATTGAATTATTTAGGGTGGATTCATATACTTTGATGTAACATTGATTTTTCAGAATAAAGTGCTGTTGGAGAAATTTTTCGTAGATTGCTGGATGATGATTTGATGCAGAAGACTTTTTACAGGATTCATGTGTCGAAATACAGATCAATAAGTCATTTCTATCCTGTGTTTTAAGTTTTATATATGTTTACTATATCACTGTGTTTCATTTCTGAATAATTAACAAAAAAGGATTAAATCAGAAATTGCTTAAATGTACTCTGATTTCAATTGTTATTATTCTAAATGTTTTCTTCTAAACTGGTTATAAACAATGAATTCTTAATTGCTCTTGTTTCTCTGGTTTAAGCATTTGATTACTTAGTAAAGAATTCTTAATTTCTCTTTATTAGTAATCACTCATTTTCTTTCTCGTGGATATGTTGAAAGATTCTTAGTTTCTTTTCATCCATCCTAAACTCATTTCATTCCTTTAAGTTCTATAATTGTTTCTTTGTTTTGACTATCTTTCCCTGTAAAGCCATCTTTCGTTGATAAAATTAATTCAGTAAAGCCAATCCTTTGACTCCATTAGCCCAATGGACTGAAATTACTTGATTTTAATCTCAACTAAAGAATTCCATCAACCCAAACAAAATCAAAACCCTTGGAATTTATAACTAGCCTAATATTTTCAAAAACAAAGCTAAATTTTATAGAGAGAGCCCTCTCTGGGTACAGATTGGCTAGATTCTGTACCTGAAGGTTGGTTTGTGGTTACCTCGGACCCCTTTCCTCTTCCAACAACTTCAAGGAAAATCTGAGTGATAACACAAGGTTCATTAAAAGAGTAGTGGAAAGTTTTGATGAAGGATCTTATAAAACACCTTCTATGGAGTCTATCAAACCAAATAATTTTTTTTTTTGCATGGATTGGAAGGGTCCTTAAATTTAGCTCCATTTCAGAAACCCATTGAAGGGGATGGAAACTTGTATGATGTCTTGGCAAGGGCAAAGTCCCCATTGCATGTAGATCTTTCTCTTCAAGAGGAAGACATAGAGATTCCTCCTTCGAAAGAAGACCAAGATCTAAGGTCTCTTGTTGATGATGAGGTATTTTCAACTGTTAAGGAGAAGGAAGAGAAGGATGGGGATAATAGTGCAGTCATGACAACAGCACATCTAGAACCTCATATAGAGGAAGAAGGAGCAAATTTTCCAAGGAGAGAAACTCTTGCACTCTTGCAAGGAGTTCCCAAGAATTTCACATATGGAGATTGTGGCACAATCCATGTACAACATGTGCCATCATTATCAAATGGTGATAATCTGAATAATGCAGAAGATAAAGGGGAGGGAAAGCATCATATTATGAGGAGTATACACCCCTCTTTATTTCAAAAGATTGATGCACAAAGAAGGAAGGAGGGTCTATGCAATGAAGGCAAGGGAAAATTAGTCCATACATCTATATATCCTGCTATATGCCTTGATGTCTCTTTGCATGGAGGCATTCCACCAGGGAGACCCCTTGATTGGAAGAAAAATAAAGTGTTCTCTCAACTATGGGCAACATATGCTTACTTGGCTAAGGAGGGAGCTTTGGGAGAAACTAGCACAGCGCAAAGAATCTTCCATGGATTCAAAGAAGAGATAAGCAATTTTAAGAATTGGAAATTGCTATCTCCCACTCAGTTATTTGTGCTGAAGAAGGAGAATTCAAGAGTCTATGATGGAATGGACATGATGTCATATGGAAACTCCATATCTTTGGGGCAGCCAATGATATTTTCATTTACAAAAGAGATTTATGAACATGACAAGAGGATATCAACACTCTTGCATGCATGGGTCACATTGAGGAAGTTTTGGAAGATAAGGAATTTCCAAGGGGAGGTTGACTTCCATCTACTTCAATATTTTCTTGAGCAAGATCAACTGCAAAGGAGGCAGTAAAAGGAAGTTGATAGTACTCCAACATGTGAATATGTCATCAAGCATGTCAAGTAGGAGAGCCATGCTATGACAAGGGCTGCATTTCAGATTTCTACAGTGGGATCATTGTTGGGGAGTCTAGATCCTTATTGGGATTCCCAACTTTTGATGGAATACTCTAAGGACCTTTTCACATGTAAGGTTATTGATGGGAAAATGATAGATGGAAGGAATAGAGTAGTTGAGGGAGTCATTTATTCCCATGATTAGATCTATTTGGCTAGAGACTCCAAGCTTAAGGAGAAACTACTTAATGCAGCCTATGAGATCCTGCTTTCAAAACCCACTGGTTTCATTAAAGCATATCATACTATCTTAGATGGATTCACGTGGGAAAACTTCAAAGAGGATATTCACTCTCGTATGAGGAAGTGAATGGATCATTTGCTGGTTGAGGAGGAACATAAATCTTGGGAAGAGTTATCATTACCACCTCCTTATTCATTGATTGTGAGAGGGAGTTCATCCATGAGATACCTTGCTGATTTGAAACAAGTGTATGATAAACATTGTATTGCTAAACCTCATGATATATTTATTATATACTTGACTTCTCTTAACACTCATGTGCAGGTCTTGGCTCCAAGAGTGGGCACCTTTTCTTATGGGCTTCATGAGCCACTTTGGGCCATGAAAAATGGTGATGTTGGCCATTATTTTGGAAATATTGGAGAGTTGATGCACTCTTCATGGTGTGATTCATTAACACCAACCATTATACACCTTCTCCAAGCATGCAATAAGGATGGGGCATCAAACAAGTGTTGGGGAGAACACTTGTCATATCATATTCTATGGCAGTTAGGAGTAAAACTGCGCTGGTTACACATGAGGGACCATTGTCCTTATCGTTTATTGCATATGGAAGCTAGCATGACCTTAATTATGATACCATATGCTGAAGATGTTCTTATCTTTGTTGGGAACATGGTTGGAGGAGAGACACATTTGTTGGATGTGTCCTTGGGGAAAGAAATTTCCTACATTTTATGCACTACATGTTCTAAGGAGAGCATGGGAAATGATATGGCCACTATAGTATATCACTTGTATCTTTATTATGTGGACCATATGATTGTTTGGAGCACTTGGGGCATGCCTCTCATGAGAAATTGGGAGGAGCTTCACTATGAATTACCAAGCTGGGAGGTGATTCATTTCATTTGGATGATAGCATGGAGGTGGGAGTCCTTCATTAATGATGAAATTCCCCATGATTGTCATCACTTCTATCTTGAGGAAGCCATTGATCAGCAAAGAGGTTTCCATATAGACCTTCCTTTCTTTCATGATGAGAGCCATTTGGTTTATTTACCAAAGGACAACTTGCACACTTGGGAGGAACCATTGGGAGACAGAATTATTGCAGAAAATTTGAAGCAATGGTGGAGAATATTGAATAAGGAGGCCACAAGGAGAGGAGGAAAGATTTTGCAGAACCCTTGCAGTTGCTTGAGGACAAGAAACATTTGGGAGGGGAAGACTGTAATATTCATAAATTAGCATGCAGCTAATATGTAATATTCCTTTTCGGGAATTTCTGTTGTTTGATCCTCAAAGACGCTGTATAAGGAAGCATATGTAAAAATAAGCTAAAAGGGGGCTAGGATCCCCTTTTTAACTCATTAAAAACTTTTCTTCTAGAAGTGGAGCCCAAAGAAATAACTCTAGATGGGTTCTTCAGATCTCCCCAAACTAGATCCCTTAAAGAATGCTCAAAGAGAGAGCCTACAACAACATATGAGCATAACCATGAAACTATGCAAAACAGTACATATCAATATATGGAATATAATGTAACCATATTTTTTATTAATAAATCAGCTACAATATACATAATGATGTTAAGGGACAAGCCACTCAAGTTACTGGAATAAATCTCCAATGATCAAACTATGAAATACATGAGTAGTTGCAACTGCACAAAATGCCGAAGGGCAGTGAAAGCACTGCCTATATTAGAGTAGCTACTGCTATAGATGCATAAACAGGAAATATTGCTGAAATATACAAGAAATTCTCAAGGATAGAAGAATGGGCTCCAATACAAGATTTCTAGCCATTCTAGAAGAGATTGCTAGAAATGCCGAAGAATATACAATGTGTCAATTTGACTTTTCACTGCAACTGAATCAAAATATAAAATGAGGCTGTAGCATATCAAAAATAATGATGCCCTCCTCTAACAGTGTATCTAAGCAAAAGGCTGATCCCTCTACTTAGAAACACTCCTCCTGATGAGCTCGAACAACCCTCCCAACAACTGCTAGCCAAGCAGATCAAGCTGGAAACTGTGCTATGAGGGAAGCTGGATGGTTGGCCTGATTCCAATGATATGAAATTAAGCCTGGGAGTCCTCCTCACTGATCCTCCAATGAATAGCTGAGCCCTCCACTGAAAAACAAGCCAAGGAACAACTCAAGAGATCCTCTGTTGCTGCACCATGCAGCACAAAATTATCCTGCTATAAGAATAATGTTGTGACTGAATGAGGTAGCTTTTTCCAAATGACGGAATGAGGAAATTCAGCTCTAGAACCTCTCCTTCCCTGAGGATGAGGTAGGGATTCCCGACCGGGAACACCCTAGTGCAATGCAGCACTGCACTCTTGCTAAACAACAAGAAGAGCGAAGTCTCAACAGACTAAGAAAAATAATAATCAAGCATGAAGAACAATGGCTCTCCTCCTCTTCTTATATAGCAAGTGCTCCTCTCCACCATGGGTCCCATCCACATGTGCCTTCCAACTCATGCATGTGATCCTCCTCTAAAACTGCGCAATCCATCAAGGAGATACATTGTATCTAGACAGTGCATGTGGACTTGGTCAAAATGTCTAGATCAAGCATGATCCAGCCCTGTTCAAACCATGTGGTGCTCAATTTAGCTTCTTTATTCTTCCTCATTTCACATGAGGAGTGTTTATTTTTCCTTCTCAAGGGTTATGGGGCCTTCTTACCCATTTTATTTAATTAAATAAAATACTACTAACTATAATGTTCCTTTTAGCTTGAGGCTAAAAATTAGGAACATTACAGTCCTCCCCCTTCAAAATTTTGCTTGTCCTCAAGCAACTGCAAGGTAGAGAAAAATTTCCTCCTTCTCTTCTTGTGGCCTCCTCATCAATAGACCCCACCATATCTCATCAATATTTTCAATGAATCTGTCCTCCATGTATCCCTCCAAGTGTGTAAAACCAAAGTATACATCATGAGATAATAGAAGATGCAAGCGGAAGTCTCCTTGTTGTTCAATGGCCTCCTCAAGGTAGGAGTGATGGAAAGCATAGGAATTCTTATTCCCAATGAGTGACTCCTTCACCCATGAAATACTCCAAATGAAATGAGCCATCCTAGGTAGCTCATCAAAGCAATTATCAACTCAGGATCTATGCAACATGTTGGGGATGAATGGAGAGTTTAGATTTGTCCATCCAATTGGTTTCTCCCTCCATTTATGATAAGTGTGAGGGGGTTGCTGATATTGGGCTGAAATTTCATGGCCTCCACAATTGGCCCAAACCTCCCCACAAAATGAATTAACCATGAAGTGCCTCCTCCAATAACGCAATCTATCTCAATAGCTCCTCCTACATGAAGAGAGAAGTGACATGGCAATCATGGTGTGCCCATTGTTTCTCCTGAAACATACAACATGTGAAAAGGGGAGAATAATAATCCTAATGGGCATCTTCAACTCCAAGCCCACTCTCCAAACAAAGCCTCCCATGAGTATACAAACATCGGTAACATATGGAAGCAAAATACAATGAAAACAAGTTGCCACATGGCAACTAGAGAGTGAATCATAGTTCCATATGAGGAACCAGTGCGGTGCATTCCATGCCTGCCTCAAAATAAAAGATAACAAGTGCTTTACTAGCCACTTTTTTGCTGCCACAAACATCTCATAAGTTGAAAACATGTAATTACAATTTGGTGCCAACGGTGCACACCAAGAAGTATGTGGCTTCTCCCATAAACCACCATTAAGGTAGCCAAAATCAATGCTACAAGTAGCTGCAAGTACATCATACAAAATTCAAGAAGGGATGATCCTCCTTGATACAATATGCTGCTCATATAAAGTAAATAAGTACGAAATATAATGTGAAATTATACCTTCTCTACCATGTACTTGAGACCTTGAGTTGAAATGGCTCATCTGAATGCTCTCCCTCACCTCCAATGAGTAGGGAAGTGGTTGTGCCAACCTATCAAAAATCATCCAGGCTATGAATCTATCCATATGCTGATATAGATCATGCTGAATTCCCTCCCAAATGAACTCCTCTGGCAAAGAAAAATATGCCTCAAAGTGCATAGCTATAAAGTCCTCATATGCTGCATGCAATAATGTCTCCTCGAGACCATAGGCTCTATTCAAGGAGATCCTGCCATTGGTATAGATGACCATCTCATCAATCATGTAGCTGTCATCTCTCTCTGGGTCATCAAGAGTCATGCATGCATCTACATCTTGGGAGTACTCTACTATGAGTTGAGACCTCCAATCTGGATCTACCCTATTCAGAGGCAGTGCTGGTAATCTACAATGTGATGCTCCCCTCATGCTGCTGCCTGTTAATTTGACATATCCCATGCCCAAGTCATCCTCCAATATGCTGCCATGCCCATCATGCAGCTGCTCATGCTCAAATAATGATGGTGTCCTTTGGAAGCTGACCTCCCATGAGAAGCTTTCATCCACAAGGAGTCTCCCAAGTTGGGTCGAAGTAAGCATGAGTGGCCTCCATCCACTCCTATGTATGAAAGAGTCCTCCCTCAAAGGAAGCATCCTCTTCCCCATCAAATATGTGGAGTAGTCATCCTGCATCATGAAGATGCCATGCTCCATCCTTGCAGCAAACTCTGTCAGCACAGTATAACTGGTGAGAGTGGGTGATAATGAAAATGAGAGAGTGTCTCTCTCCTCCTTAGGTTCATCCTAAACTCTCTACGCTGTGCTGGAATCCTCCAATTTCTTCACCTCTCCGAAATCCAAGAGTGGTGAACCAAGTGACAAGATGCCTCTCATCAACCCTAGATCATGTGGCTTTCCAAGTGGAATGCCTCCATATAGTGAGACATCAAGATCAGAAGTGGACTGTATGTATAAGAGGATTGATTTTTCCCTCTCTTCACTGTGTTGTATAGTCTCCTTCTCTTGTGTAAAGACCTTCTAGAATAAATAAGGGTGTATCAACCCTTGATGCTGATCCTTCTCTCCCTCCTCCATCTCACAATCCCCAAAAGTTTCTGCAAATGACTCCGGAATTGTGCCATGGTTCCCACATGTTAAAATACTTGGAATCCCTTGCATAGAAACAAGGACTCCTCCCATGGAAGAAATGGCTCCCCTCTCATCTCCATGTAGTGATGGATCTTCCTCCAATGATATAGCGATGTGGGTTCTTCTATGCACATTCTCTTCACGAATAAATGAGAATACCTCATCATCATGGAGAGACCCTAGATCTTGGTCATCTCTTGAAGGAATTACCTCCATGTCTTCACAAATGGAAGAGATCCCTTCATATAATAGGGATCTTTCCCTTGGCAAGCCATCATACATGTTCTTATCCCTTTCAGAAATAAGGAATGGAGCTAGTTGCATGGTCTCCTCCAATGCATGCAAAGTGTTTGATGTTTTGATACATGATGGCTCACATTTATTTTCATCAAATTTCTTCATCAATCCCTTAGTGAATTCATCATATGATTTTATTTTTTCATGATAACAAGAAATAGAATTTTGAAACCACCCATCATGAGCCATACATTTGAGTTGCAGCGCAGCTGCTCCAATGGTCTCATCTTCTTCCTCTGTTCTTCCTGCAGTGCAAGTGAGAAATGAACTACACTGTGGATCTGCATGTGTGGCTGAATGCTCACACCCATCATGATAATAGCTAGGGATTGCTTCATCTTCAAACCCTCTCAGAAAATCTTTCCAATTTTCCCTTTCTTTCTCCTCAAGGTCTCCAATGATACCCTCAAGGGTCTGGAAAAGAAGAAGGGAAACCTCCTCTTTCATAATTCCTCTTTTATTCCTTTCTCTGTACATATTCTCTTCTAAATGAGGAGCTTCTCCTTCTATTGGCATATAATATTGAGCTACATAGTTCCCTTCTTAGGAATATCAAAATTCTATTCTAGAGATTGACTGCAGGGGCATTTACTGGATATGTCACCTTTCAAAAAAGGATGAGAACCAGAGGCTACCTAGCCATCTGCAGACTCTGTCTATAGATCTTGAAATGTTCCCCCTTCAGGGATTCAGCACTTTGGCTTGAAGCCACAGGCTGAGCCAAATATCTTGCTCTGATACCACTGTAATATTCCTTTTCGGGAATTTCTGCTGTTTGGTCCTCATGGACGCTGTATAAGGAAGCAGATGTAAAAATAAGCTGAAAGGGGGCTTTTATCCCCTTTTTAACTCATTAAACAATTTTCTTCCAGAAGTGGAGCTGAAAGAAATAACTCTAGATGGGTTATTTAGATCTCCCCAGACTAGATCCCTTAAAGAATTCTCAAAGAGAGAGCCTACAACAACATATGAGCATAACCATGAAACTATGAAAAACTGTACATATCAATATATGGAATACAATACAGCCGTCATGTTTATTAATAAATCAGCTACAATATATAGAAATATGTTGAGGGACAAGCCACTCAAGCTACCGGAATAAATCTCCAATGATCAAACTATGAAATACATGAGTAGCTGCAACTGCACAAAATGCCGGAGGGCAGTGACAGTGCTGCCTATATTAGAATACCCACTACTATAGATGCATAAACATGAAATATGGTTGAAATATACAAGAAATGCCAAAGAATAGAAGAATGGGCTCCAATACAATATTTCTAGCCAATCTAGAAGAGATTGCTAGAAATGTCAGAGAATATACAATGTGACAATTTGACTTGTCACTGCAACTAAATCAAAATATAAAATGAGGTTGTAGCAGATAAGAAATAATGATTCCCTCCTCTGATAGTGTATCTAAGCAAAATGCTGATCCCTCTACTCAGAAACACTCCTCATGATGAGCTCAAACAACCCTCCCAGCAACTACTAGCCAAAATAACGCAGATCAAGCTGGAAACTATGCTGTGAGGGAAGCTGGATGGTTGGCCTTATGCAAATGATATGAAAATAAGCCCGGGAGTCCTCCTCACTGATCCTCCAATTAATAGCTGAGCCCTCCACTGAAAAACAAGCCAAGGAACAACTCAAGAGATCCTCTGTTACTGCACCCTGCATCACAAAATTATCCTGCTACAGGAATAACACTGTGACTGAAGGAGGTAGATTTGGCCAAATGATGGAATGAGGAAATTCATCTCTAGAACCTCTCCTTTCCTAAGGATGAGGTATGGATTCCCGACTGGGAACACCTTAGTGAAATGTAGCACTGCACTCTTGCTAAACAGCAAGAAGAGCGAAGTCTCAACAGACTAAGCAAAATAATAATCAAGCATGAAGAACAATGGCTCTCCTCCTCTTCTTATATAGCAAGTGCTTCTCTACACCATGGGTCCCATCCACATGTGCCTTCCAACTCATGCATGTGATCCTCCTCTAAAACTACGCAGTCCATCAAGGAGATACATTGTATCTAGACAGTGCATGTGGACTTGGTCAAAATGTCTAGATCAAGCATGATCCAGCCCTGTTCACACCATGTGGTGCTCAATTTAGCTGCTTTATTCTTCCTCCTTTCACATGAGGAGTGTTTATTCTTCCTTCTCAAGGGTTATGGGGCCTTATTACCCATTTTATTTAATTAAATAAAATACTGCTAACTATAATGTTCCTTTTAGCTTGAGGCTAAAAATTGGGAACATTACATAATAGGGATATTATTTTTGCTTTAAAAATATATTTAGATGAATAAATGTGCAAAGGAGGTTAATCAAACTCCTAAAGAAGAATAAATCAATGCCAAATATAAAAAGGATAAATATTGGCTATGTAAATAAGCACCCTTAGGTGTGAAAGGGGCTAATCATCTTTACAGGGTCAACTTTGACCAAATCTACAGCACTGTATTGGAGGAGTGCTTATCAATAAGGCACAATGTAATTCTAGTTGGAGATCTCTTGTGTGAAAGGGATGAGTCCATTGAAGGTGGTTTAGGGTTTTGCACACTCTCATCTTATAAAAGGAAGGGGAAGGCAGCATGAGGAGGTTGTTTAGGATATGATCTTTTGATATATTGTCTGTTTAGACCATATAGCTTTCTTAGGCTGTTTAGCCTAGATTGCAAATGTTGTTTAGCATTGGAATTTCTTGTTTATGAGTTCCTCCTCTTCCCATTGAGTAGCTCTTGGGAGAGTTTGTATTGCAAAGTACACTATCTAGCTGGAAGGCCAAGCTTCTCCTTTCAATTACAACTCAGATCCTATTGAGGGTTTGGTTGTCTTTGCAAGCTACAGCAAGTGGAGATTAGATCTCTTCAGATATAAGAAATTTCAGTGCCCCTTTTCAGTGGAGGAGACCTCTGCTCTATTGGAGGAAGTGTATTGGAGTGGATGAGCTTCAATTCTTTATCTTGGCATGTGGCCAGCTGATATCTATACCCTACAGTGCAGTTTCTATCCTAGAACTGCGTTATTCTTGTAGGAGTTGTTGCAGGGAGTTTGGGTGCAATATTTGGAGAGCTGGTTTCTAAGTGTTGGGGATCTGCCTTTCACTTGATGTCCATTGGAGGAGATCTACACATTTTATATTTAGATCTGATTTGAATATTATGAATACTTTAGAAATTCTGAATATTTCTGTAGATCCACTTTCTTAGATCTCAGACCTACTGCTTATCCTTGGTGTAATGCTCAAAATCCCAAGGGGATCTAAAAGAGGAGCCTTTCTAGTGCATGGATCTGATATGGATTTGAATTTTTATGCACAAATATGCTCTAGATCTGAAATGTAATCCATAGAAGTTTTTAGCTTAATAAAATAACGCTGTCAAGGCAGTTTCAGTCATTCATGTGGTTGTAGCACCTGTTTTGAGGACATTTTTTCTGTATATGTCTTGTATTTTAAGCTATGCATCTCATGGACTTCATTATACATCTATTTTGCTTCTGTAAATACTTTTGAAGGATATTATGTTGGCATCCTGCTCTTGCTCTACTGGAACTGCGTTATTTTCTGAGCAGTATTTCTGCAGTCCCTTGTTAGGCAGTTTTCAAGTATTACTAGGTGTGGGAGATCTGTTTAACCCACCTAGAAAGATTTGTTTTTGATCTCCTCTTGGATTTGGGTCTTAGATTATCAGATCTAAGGGATCCAAGGGATTATTTCAAGTGTTGTAGCATCCATTCCTAAATTTTTTTTTTTTCAGGCATGCCTTGCTAGCCATCCCAATTTTGGGATATTACAGACTAGCACCATCAGCATATCCAATAAATGGTTCTAAATATTTAGAAATCTGCGATGAAATGTAAAGTGGATTACTAATGTCAAGAAAAATCTGAAAAAAAAACTAAGATAATGAATGCAAATAAAAAACATATATATACAATATAATACAAAAATTTACTATGCTCATGATTAAGCATAGTAACGTTTCAGATACAACCCATTTCGGGGTTGTGCCAACAGAATTCCATCGTAATCTAGCAACTCGTAGGCACCCTTAGCAAGAACTCTTTTGAAAATATTGGGCCATGCCATAATGACTCAAATTTCCCTATACCTATTACATCAGCTTCTTAATCATGAAGAAGGACCAAGTCGCCCTCTAAGAAAATGCAAGGCTGGACATTTTTGTCGTATTGCACCTTTATACGTCTCTTATGCGCTTCGTTGGAAATCGAGCTTCATGACGCATTTCATCAAGATGAATGAGATTAAAAATACACGCTTCTTCATCTCAGGTGTCAGGTAACAAGCCGATTGCGAGTTTTAACGATGATATTTTACATTGGATTGGCAAGATAGCTTCCAGACCATACATCAATTGAAAGGGAGTAAATCCGGTAGCAGTTCTCACCGAGGTTTGACATGCCCAAAAGACTGAGTACATGATCAAATTCCAGTTTCTTTTATGAACTGATATCATTCTTTCAAGCATACGTTTAAGAATATTGTTGATAGCCTTAACTTGTCCATTTGATTGTGGACAATAAGGAGTAGAATTATCATGTGACAATCCTAACTTGGAAGTCAATTTAGTCATCATGTGGTTGCGAAAATGCTTCCCATGATATGTAACTATAGCCTGTGGGACCCCAAACTGTGCAATGGCATGATTAAGGAAAATAAATGGAGTTGTTTGTCCTATGTTGTTGAATGTAGGCATCGCTTCGGCCCACTTGGTAAAGTAGTCTACTGCGACAATAATATAACCATGCCCCTCGGACGATCGAGGGTTACAGGTCATGAAGTCAATGCCCAATTTCAAAAATGGTCCCATAGAGACAACATGATGCACTGGCACTAGCAGTTTGTAGATTTTATGATCAAATATCTGGCACGCATGACAATTTCTGACCACGAGGATGTAGTCACAAAATATGGTAGGTAAAAAGTAATCATCACAAAGTATCTTGTCCACGGTAGTGTATCCAGACAAGTTTCCACCACAAGCCCCAACATGAAAATCATTTAAAACCTTTTCGGCCTCCTCATGAGTGAGGCACATTCTTAAAATTGTATCGACACCATGATGATAAAGTGTATCGATGACGATCAGATAATATCTGGATTGGCATTGAATACGTCGTTGGTCAGAGCGAACGGTATCAGGCCGAAAAGTCTGGGGCTGGAGATAAATGATAAATTCCCCATACCAAGGATCAGATGATCCAATCAAAAATAGAATCATCTGGAATAGATGGTTTTGACATAGTAGCAGTACTATCAGATGGAAGGTAACATAGAATCTCAACCAAAATTGAAGACTTCTTTGACTTGATTTGATGAATTCCAAATCAAATTCCTGCAAAATTACAATCCATTTTGAATTCTTGCTCCCCATAAATTGACGTGATAAGATATAAGTCATGGGGTTGCAATCCAAAATGACAATGGTCTTCCAGAACGGGACATAGTGGCGAAATATTTGGACATATTGAACAGCTGCCAAGGCAAGCTTTTCTATGTACGAATACTTCACTTCCGTATCATTGAGATTATGACTCAAATAATAGATCAGATGTTCCATCCCATTTTCTACTTGGACCAATACCATAGCAATGGTCATATCAACCGCGGTGATATAGAAGAAATAATCACTCTGATAATTGGGGGGATACATTAATGATGCCTGGACAAGAGTATCCTTGACAACATCAAAAGAAGCTTGCACAACTTGGTCCCAATGGAGAGGAATCCACTTTTTCAAGAGGCAAGTAAATCCTTTAGCCATTTCGGCGTAGTTGGGTATGAACCTCCTTAGGAAGTTAGCCTTTCCTTGAAGTTTCTGTATCTGAAGTAAATTTGATGGCCCAGGAAAATCAAGAATGGCCTGAACCTTCAATGGGTCGATTTGAATTTTTTCTTTTGAGACGATGAATCAAAGAAAATGACCAGAACCAACACAAACACACATTTTTGTGGATTGAGGCATATTTTGTAGTGTCGGAAGCGTAAAAATATGGCTCTCAAATACATCGGGTGATCAGTCCAATTTCGTGAATGTGTGGGTAAATTGTCTAGATAGGGTTGAACAATGTGCTTGATGTCATTTAAAGCATAATCCATTGCTCTCTGAAAAGTGGCTCCGACGTCCTTTAAACCAAATGGTAGTTTTCGATAAGTGAATGTGCCCCAGGGAAAGATGAATTCTGTCTTATATTGATCCTCTAGGCAGATATTGATTTAATTGTAGCCAGAAAATCTATCGATGAACGAAAATATTTCACATCCAGCACAATTGTTAATAATCTAGTCGATAAAGGGAGTAGGATAGTTGTCTTTTGGACAAGCAAGATTGACATCCGGATAATTGACGCACACTCTGATGGTTCCTTGTTTTTCATAACAGGAACGATGTTGGAAACCCAGTCAGTTAGTGGAACAGGGTAAATGGAACCAGTACGCAAAATTTTTTCAACTTTTTCTTTAATGGCAGCGGCCTTCTTCGGATGAATAGGAAGAAGGTGTTGACACACCGACTTGACATCAGGGTACATATTAATAGTGTGTTCAACGATACTAGTATCTATGCCTGAAATTTCCTCGTAAGTCCAAGAAAATACATCATGAAATTCATGAAAGAGAGAGAGATATGTTTCAAGTTCTGATGGAGAACAAGATACGCTGACATGAATATTTTCTACATGCCAGGTTTGGTCGAAATATAGATAGAAATGGTTTCTTCAATATTTGACAATTTTCACTCGGAATCGATTGCATTAATAGGAAAAGAATTCAAAAAGAAATTTTTGATTGATGGGTGATATAGCTCACTAAGATTATTTTCTTCATAATCAGGAAGATGGGAATGATGATGATAATATTCCCATGGTTCTCCTTCCAACATCATGGTTTCCGAAATATTCTCATCTTTTAAGAAAGTTGAGGAAAAAGGATCAGATGGAGTACCAAAATCTAAGGAACGATCAACCCAAACAACCAACGATGATGATTTCGGCTTCACCGCCCAAGCCAGATAGATTGATTGCTATGCCAGCTCAATAGGGCTGGGTGGAATAAAATCATCCAACGTAACAATTTCAGAATCACCTGTACTCTTCCTTAAGTAATATGGAGTGGATGAGATCATGTAGCAGGTCTCTATGCCTGCAATTTCTGCCGACGTCGCAGGCAGAAGTAATGCAAAATTTCCCATGAGAGTGGAATCTTTTAAGAGTCCTAAACCAATGTTCTAAAGTGCGAGTTGGGGTGCGTGAATGAACGTAACACTTATAGTTACGTGTGAAGTGGAGGCAAAGAAGGATAGCTGATTGATGACTGTAATAACACCTTTCTATGGAAAGACGATAATTTTAAAATATGTAGAAACAATTGCAGTCATAGCATATACCAATGGCCTTCCCGGTAAAATATTGTAGTCAAGGGGTCCGTCAACAACTTTAACATCAACATTCGTTGGTTTTCCCCCTAGTTCAACGTGCAATTTATTGATAATACCACATGGCTTATATTTACGTCCCTCGAAAGCCTTCAACGTCATTGATGATTGAGATAGGTGTGGCGAGCCAAGTGACTTCCAACAGTTTAGAGACATAATGCACGTAGATTCTCCCTCATCAATAATAGTACGATGAACAAGGTGATTGAGAACATTTACTTAGATGGAGAATGCCAATTCTATTTTTAATTGTGGCACATAGACCGTATGATTAAAGACTACGAGATTAGAATCAGTCAAATCAATTCCACCAATAGCCCACAATAAGGCATGTTTATGGGAGGGACAATTTTGTAATACCTCAAGAGCTGACATAGTTGAAGGGGATTGAGCCAAATCTTCAACTATATTATAATTTTGAGTAGCTCTTGCTCGAGGATTATATGTTGATTTATGAAAGACTCTCTTCTGTGGCTTGATTGTCAATTCAAGAATAGCAGGTGGCGGTACCGATTTCGTAGACAAATTCGTGGTCGAGGTAGTGGGTTGATTAGTGGCCTGACTATCATAATATTTATTACGCGTTGACAATGCCAAAATATTTGTTGATGGCTTTGTGACATATAGCATAAGCACTTGGGAACTAGAAGCTGGATCCGTAGCAACCAAATTTGTGTCCGGATTCGGAAATGGATCTGTCAACACTGCTGACGCATGTGAAGTATTAACCATTTTTGAGACTTCAGCGTGGTGAGGACAATCCCGAAAAAAATGTTCCTCATTACAGATTGTGCATGGATAATGAGGTTTCCTATTTCCAAACAATTGATCAGATGATCTTTCCTGCGGGTTAGAAGTTTGATTTTCTTTGATGTCCTTTTTTTCTTACTTCCGGGTTGCTTGTCACTTTTGCCTTTGTCAAATGACACGGCATTGATTTCAGAAGAAGGTGCAAGATCAGATGCAGTAGTATGATGTGTGCTTACAGTACTGATCATACCATCTTTGGCATGAAATTACTTTGATGGAGGAGGAACATTAAAATTAGATCTCGGCACATTAGGAATTTTCTCGTAGAGTGTGCCAGACTGAGTATAAATCGTCTAAATATTGGGCACAAGGAATGACCTGCTCTTCAGTGATGACGCCACCCTTAGCTACATCCTTAGTTATAGATGGTATCAGGGACTTAATGAACCACTCAACAAGGAGCTGATCAGGAACAAATGTCTTAACCATTCTATGACAACGACGCCACTCATGAATATGATCAGAAATGTGAGTAGCATTAATCTGTTTAAAATTAGTTAAGAGTTCTGTTCCAGTATCATATCATATGGGTAATTGGAAGTGAGTAAAAAGGACAGTAGCCAGGGTAGTGAAATTAACAAAATAAGCTCTACGTAACTCAATGTACCATTTTGCAACCGGACGAGTGAGCGTACGCTAGAAAAGACATATCTGAATAGAGTCATCATTCAGAGAGTTTGATGAACACCACAAATGATAAGTCATAACATGAGTCGACCAGTGTTCCCCATGGTTTCCATTGAACTTAGGAATATCTGAGGGTAATTTATGGGGTATCACCGACCATTAAGGAGCATAGTTGATTGGATCATTGGTGAGCCGATTTAATTCTGGTAACTCTAAAGTTGTGACAAATGGCAACTGTCGATTGAGTTCAAGTTGATCATAGCCAAGGTATAATGGAATTTCTTTGGCAACAGGCCTTTGAGTACCAGCATAAGGAATATGTTGCTAGTAACCCAGATAGGGGTTTTTTTGATAAGAAAACATTGAGGATAATGTTGATGAAAACTTGGGTATGATACTTGCTGAAATGAAAGTTGAGGCATTTGCGCTTGTGGCTGCCAAGGGGTATGTCCAGTAATGTTATAACTCAAATTATAAGAACTTGGATTCATTTGTGGATAGGTATAACTTGGTTGTGGCTAAGCCATACAATAATATGGTAATCCAGCTTGTGAATAAATGATTCTAGGTATAGGTTGTTGTTGTAAATCAACTAAAGGAGTTGGAGTCTGAGGGCCCAATACTTGAGGGTTTGAGTTGAAGGATCCACCTAAAATGATTGTTGTACAATAGTTTGAGTCTGTAGCAAGGGTAAATATGTATTAACA
The DNA here is from genome assembly GCA_034641835.2 of Pinus albicaulis. Taxonomy (NCBI): domain Eukaryota; kingdom Viridiplantae; phylum Streptophyta; class Pinopsida; order Pinales; family Pinaceae; genus Pinus; species Pinus albicaulis. Next base: position 1,155,185,048 of record CM076581.1, on the reverse strand, counting down.
ATTGGAATTGATGTGGGTGTGACAGGTTGAACCGGTTGATACGAGTGTAAAATTGTTTGTGGTTGGATAGGCATAGTGGGTTGCATTGACAAAAAATCATTTCAAATTTAGGTTGACCAAAAAATGACGGATTACTGTCAAAGTGGGTGACCATAGGTTGCCCCCAGCATGAGGAGTATAGTAAGATGGAAAATATTGTTCTCCAAATGCAGGGAGTTTAGTTGAGATGGCATGGGATGGAATAGACCCAGATGGACCAGCTTGATATTTCCCTGATGATGGATATAAAGGATCAATCCATTTAGTACTCACTACAGGTTTACCAGTTAGAATACCAGATGATGACATTGGTGAATTCCATGGGTTTGAAGATGCACTAGAGAAAATTCCAGATAAATATTTATAACCTGATGGGACCATAGGGTCACTATGTAAATATGACTCTAGTGAAGTTGTGAACATCGACGGGGTAGCGGGAGCAGGTGATGATGCAATTGGAACATATGGTCCAACCGAAGATGTTGGTTCAGGCATGGTTACATGACCAAATGTATACTATTTTGTATTAACGAGAATTTGAATAGGTACATGATAAAAAAAAGCAAAGGATGGTGATTGAGGAAAAGACTCATACAGGTAAAGATCCTCCTCAAAATGGGTTGGAGTTAAAGGTGTTTCGTCTTGTGGGATTGCTACAATCGAAATTAAACTAGGGGGAAGGATTTTTTCATCAGGCCCAAAGTATATTTCAGGAGGTTGATTGCGCGATATGGGAGACTCAATGGCTATAATAGATTGTGGGGTGACAAATATAGGAACAACTTCCGGTCGTTCGACTTTGGGATGCAGATGATATGGAAAAAAAGATACAGGATTTGGATCAACTTCCAGTTGAACAACATCGGGTTCAGGAGGTATGGTCTCACTGATTGGATGGATCGTGACCACAAGTGGCTGTGAGGACTCTGTCTCGACAACAGTAGAAAAACCAAGATTTGTAGAAATAACTTGTGCCAACTCTGGTATATGGGAAGATGATGCTTCACCAAAGGTACTGATGGTACTGGTTTCGGTAGATCGATGTCGCCTTCGCCTACCAGAAGTAACTTCCGGTGGTAAAGGTGGTTTCAATGCAAGTGTACGCGAACTACTGGGAAAGGTATTTTCTTCTTCCACGATGAATGATTTATTTTATGACCAAAAAAAAGAAAAAAAAAGAAAAGGGTAATGCTAGGAAAAATGTTTACCAAGAAACTGTGTACTACAGAATACCTCTTGGCGAACCAAGAAGTATGGGCAGGAAATCTCCCCGAATGCTGTGTTCGGTGTATCACAATTTACAAGGCGACCGAATCGGTTCACTATGGATGGATAGAAACCTAAAGTTGTCCTCCCACATATACCTGAATGTACATGGAGGCCCAAGTCCATATTAGCATTGTCTAATGCAAAACCGCACAGTGAGAGCACCAATTTATACTTTTTGTACTATAACACTACCCGATATACCTGAAAGTACGTGGATGAGCTATGATATACTTACGTATGTGGAGTGAGGTATCGCACTTGGAATGTTTCACAGACAATTAACGATAGATGCTATCATTTACGATGCCAAAACACGTCTCTAGCCTAGACCTTCTAAATGTTATCGTTATGGTTCCAATGCTTTGTTAGGTAAATTGATGTAAATTTTAAGTTGATATTGTTTATCAATTTTCCTTTCAAGGTTCACCACGATGATGTGATGGAAATTCCTAAAATGAAAAATAAAATGATAAGAAAAAATTTCAATTTTAGCTTTTTTCTGAAAATCTTAGCTACTAAAGGGAAAGAGCAATCAGTTTTGAGAGAAAACAACAAAGAGAAAAAACTAATATGAAACTTTCTTAATTTGTTCCTATGGAAAAAACACAATCCACTATATGAAAATGCAGGTTTTTCTTTTCAGTCCCCTTAATGTGAATGAAAAAATGAAACTATATGCATCAAATCAACAAAAACAAATGCTTTCTTATTTGAGAAACGATGAATTTAAGAACAATTTCTCTTTTAGGAAAAATGAAGAATGGAACTACAATTTTTCCTATAGGAAACAAAGAATTTAATGACAATTTCCTTTACGAAAACAAATGGATCTAATGAAAAAAAAAATAATTTGAATTTGATTTGTCAATGATAAAGAAAAACGCTTAAAGAGACATTGAACAAACTTAATTTTCGAAGGAGGAAGATTCAGGTAAATTCACTGGTCTCTATGAGGCATCAGACAGTTGAAAACACAACAAACAAAGGGCTGAAAGTGATGGCAATGAAAAATTCAAAGGGAGTTTGGTTGGCTTAGGAGGAAACACAATATCTAAGGGGAGGCAATGCATTGCAAAGCACCCCTGAGTGGGAGATAGTGCTATGCAAAGCAATGTGTCTTGACCAACATTGTGTTGGGCGCAACAGAGAACAAAATTCAAGCTACTAAACACACTTCTAATGCAATTATTTGTTTCAAAAGCCTAATAATTGAGGGTAGATGCTACTGGGTGTATAAATAGAGGCAAAATACACCAAGGATTAAGGTAAACTCCTAGAGGAGTCACCAATTTGCTATGCAGAATTATGGATTGTGGATAAAACACATTCCCTAAAGGTGGTGTTATGCATTTAGAACTACAGATCAAAGAATTTGCAGAAAATTTTCCCAAGAGTAAATAGACCCACAAAAATATGGAGAAACTTACTTGGGGTCCAAGAACTTCCTATTCTCCTTCTGTCGCTCTTGTTGTAGCTTCCAATCCAGCTTTGATCACCGTATTATTTCTTGCAAATATGAACACTAAAAAACAAAGAGATTGCAATATACAGATGGCTATTTATCTTAATCAATTAAATAATTGAAACATGAAACACATACATCATCTAGGAATCCATAATATGAAAGATAGAAGCTTATACAGATACATATGTGGGAAAATGAACAACAATGCTTATTAATGGATAGAAGGGCGAGGTTACAACCAACGATTGATTTGATGTCACCAACTCCAGCATCATCCTAGCCTCATCACAATGAACATATCTCCAACAACATATGACTCAAATCAAACACTCAATTGAGAATTCAACAACATTTCTCTACCAAATTTCTTCCTTATCAAGCACTAGGATCTGTGCTCAATTTATAGATCAGCTGAAGGTAGTTTCACAATCAATTACTTTCTAATAATAGGCAAGACATGTTCCCAAGCTCAGAGGTGTTAGATGGACACATGGATTCGAAGTTTGACACCTATGGACTCTTCTACAAGGCACGAGCCATGTGGAGATTCCGGAACAATCAGAATTTCACTCCCAATTGACCAACACACCCTTGAATATTGGGAAGTGCTTTGCAGAGCACCCTTGAATGGAGGTAATTGTATATGCAAAGTAGTTAGTCCCTTGAGAGGCTGTGTTGGTGAGATCATAGGTGATATAACATGTACTTCAAATCTTGGAAACCTTGCAATGGAAGTCATGGATGGTTTGTTCTTGTTCTTTGTCTTAGGGCATGTAGCAACTAAAATGACAGGGGATGATAGACCCTATTCATTGGTTTTGGGGATGATGTCCATTTTAAGCAGGTCATTGGGAATGATGCCCAAATTGACCTATAACAATTTTCCCCTAAAGCATGAAGTCAGAATAATAATAAAAATATTTTTTGAATGAGATGCTTTACATTGTGATGGGATGGAACTGAAGCAGAGTGGCGACCTACATCAATATTACAATACATTACCTCACGATATATCCTCTTGATCACAAATTGTTGTGGGAACACATTCCGATGCTCAACACATAAACTATATAATAACATGTACATAGTTGTTATAGGCCAATTTGGGCATCATTCCCAATGACCTGGTTAATTGGGCATCATCTCTAGGACCAATCACTAAGGGTCTATCATCCCCTATCATTTCAAGTTGCTACATGCCCTAAGGCAAGAACAAGAGAAATCAAGCATGACTTTCATCAAGCAAGGGTTTCCAAGTTTTGAAGTTTATTATATAGCATATGAGAGCTCACCATTGCTGCCTCTAAGGGGAATAAGTGCATTGCGTATGCAGGTAGCCCCATGCAAGGCTGTTCTGCAAAGCACTTCCTGACATCTATGGGTGCGTTGGTCACATTAGGAGTGAAAATTTCACTATTCTGGAATCTCCACTTGGCTAGTGCCTTCTAGAAGAGTTCACATGTGTCAAGCTTTGAATCCAAGTGTTCATTTGACATCTACAAGATTTGGAACATGTCTTGACTATTATTGGAAATTCATTGACTACAAAACAACCTTCAGCTCCTCTATAAATTGAGCACATATCTGAGTGCTTGAGAAGGAAGAATTTGAGCAGAGAAATGCTGGTGGATTTTCAATTAAGAGTTAGATTTGTGTAACAGATGCTGGAGAGATTTATACTATGATGGGGCTAAGGATCGTTGCTAGAAGGGTCACTTCAAATTAGTCATTGGGTTATAACCTCTCCTTCTATCGTCAATAAAGAATACAACTTACTTTTCCCTATATGCATCTGTATTGGATTTGAATTTCCATATTTCAAGATCTTAGTTGATGTATATTGTTTATTCTTTACTGATTTAGCTAACTAACTTGAATAGACATCTGTATTATTGCTATCTTCTGCTATTTTATTGTTATTTCTTGCAGGAATCATTTCGCACAAACCGCTTGAATTTGAAGCTACAACGGAAGCGACAAAAGGAGCCATTTAGAAGTGCTTGGATTACAAGTAAGCCTTTAATCCTTTCTGTGTGTCTGATATGAGTTAGGAAAGGTAGTCGTATAGTCTTTAATATGTTGTTCTAGATTTTCATATGTCTAGGGAAGCGTGTTTTATCTGTAATTCACAATTCTGTCCAACAAATTGGCGACTCCGCTGGGGAGAATTTCTCTTAGATCTTGGTGACTTAGCCTCTAATTTTCTTTGTTTATCCACCCAGTAGTTTTTATTCACAAAGATAAAACTTTTCAGATATTAATTTGCAGAAGAAGTGTGTTAAACAGTAGTGTTTTTCCTTATACACTGTGCCCAATGCACCCTTGGACAGGACACAGTGCTTTGCATAGCACTATCTCCCTTTCAGTCCTACGTTGTAGAGCACTGTCTCTCCTTAGAGACTGCATTGACTCCTAAAACCATCCAGATTCCACTGAATTTGTCTTTGCAATTTGATTTAGTTTGTTTGTTGTTGTGTTTTGAAATGTTTGAACCTCATATTGACCAGTGAATCTATATATTTCTTCCTCCTTTGAAAGAAAATTTGTTCAATGTTTGTTTAAAGCATTTTTATTTATCATTGGCAAGTTTATTTCAAAGTATTTTTTACTGTCGCATTAGATCCATTTTCTTTTGAAAAAGGAAATTGTCGTAAAATCTTCATTTCCTGAAAGGAGAAATTGTTGTTGAATTCCTCATTTTTCCTTCAAAAGAGAAATTGTTGTTTGCATTCCTCATTTCTCAAAAGTAAAAGGCATTTTATTTGTTGATTTAGTGTGCTTAGTTTCTTTTCTGCATTCAGAACATTAAAGGAACTGGAAAATAAAAATTTGCATTTGCATGTAGGATTTTTGTGTGTTTTGGAAAAAGGAACAATTAGGAAATCTGCATTTAGTTTGTGTTTTCTGATTTTTTTGCTCACAAATTGTTTGCTCTTTCCCTCTAGTAGCTAGGAATTTCATTGAAAAATTGAAAGTGAAAGATTTCTTATCATTCTTAGTTGCATTTTATGAATTTTCAAATACATCATCGCGGTGAACCTTTGAAAGGCAAATTGTAAGAAAGATCAACTAAAATTAATCTCAATTTAGCTAACAAAGCATTGGAACCATAACGATAACATTTAGAAGGTCTAGGCTAGAGACGTGTTCTAGTGTCGTAAAACATAGCAGCTGTCATTAACGTGTTTGCGATATATTCCAAGTGTGATACCTCACTCCACGTACGTAAGTATATCATAGCTCGTCCACGTACTTTCGGGTATATCGGGCGGTGTTATAGTACGATAAGTATAAAGGGGTACTATCACTGTGCGGTTTCGCATCAGACAACGCTAATATGGACTTGGGCCTCCACATACCTTCGGGTATATTTTAGAGGACAAATTTTAGGTGCTATCCATCCATAGTGAACCGAGTTGGCCGCCTTGTAAATTGTGATACACCGAACACAACATTCAGGGAGATTTCCTACCCATACTTCTTGGTGCGCCAGAAGGTATTCTACAGTTCAAAATTTCTTGGTAAACCCTTTTTCCTAGCATTCCCTTTTATTTTTTTTATTTGTTTTTGGTTAAAATTAATCAGTAATCGTGGAAGAACAAGACCATTTCCCCCGTCGTTTGCGTAGACTTGCATTAAAACCACCTTTACCACCAGAAGTTACTTCTGGTAGGTGAAGGCGATCACGATCTGCCGAATAGTGTACAATTCGTACCTCTGGCGAAACATCATTTTCCCATAAACCAAAGTTAGCTCAAGTTGTTTCTACACATCCCGGTTCATCTAATGTTGTCGAAACGGAGTCTTCATAGCTACCCGTGATTCCATCCAATCAGTGAGACCATACCTTCTGGACCCGAAGTTGTTCAACCACAAATTGATCCAGATCCTGTCTCTTCTTTTCCAGAACATCTGAATCCTAAAGTCGAACAACGAGAAGTTGTTCCTACCTTGGTCATCCCACAAAGTTCTGTAGCTATTGAATCTCCCATATCTCACAGTCAACCACCTGAAATATACTTTGGGCCCGAGGGTGAAATACTTCCACCTGGTTTAATTGCAATTGAAGAAATCCCATGAGAGGATACACCTTTAACTCCAACCCATTTCGGGCAATACCTTTACTTGTATGAGTCTTTTTCTCAATCGACACCCTCTGCTTTCGTTAATATTCCTCCTTTTCACACTTCCGTCAATTCAAAAGGGTATACATTTCATCAAGTAACCATGATTGAACCAACATCTTCAGTTGCGCCAGTTGTTCCAATTACGTCAACTCCTACCCTCGCTACCCCGTCGATGTTCACTACTTCACCAGAGTCATATTTTCATGGTGGCCCTATGGTCCCATCAAGGCAATATCAAGTCGGTCCTTCTAGGTCTATTCCTTCAAGTACCATATCAACTGGACTCCCAACATTTGGAGAGAAATATTTTCCATCTTGTTTTCCTCCTCATGCTGGGGGGCAACCTTTGGTCACCCACTATTACAGTACTCCGTCACTTTTTGGTCAATCTAATGTTGAAATGAATGTTTTTCAATGGCAGTCCACTCTGCCTATCCAACCACAAACGGTTGTACAATCGTATCAAACATTTCAACCTGTTACACCCACTTCATTACCACATATTAATACATCTATACCCGTGTTACAGAATCAAAATGTTGTACATCAACCTTATCAATCAGGTACTTCAACTCAATACCATCAAATGTTGGGTCCACAGACTCTAAATCCTTTGATTAGTTTACAAAAACTTGTATTAGGAATCATTTATTCACAAGCTGGTCTACCATTTTATGGAATGTCACAACCGCAACCGAGTTATACCTATCAACTGAATCCAAGTCATTTTAATTTGGGTTATAATATTGGTGGATAGACCCCTTGGCAGCCATAGGCACAAATGCCTCAAACTTCATTTCAACAAGTATCATATCCAGGTTTTGGTGAACAAAATCCTCAAAAATTTTCTATGCAAAACAACCCCTATCTGGGTTATCAGCAACATATTCCTTATGCTGGTGCTCAATGGCTTGTTGCTCAAGAAATTCTATTTTACCCTGGCTATGCTCAACCTGACCTTAATAGACAGTTGCCCTTTGTTGCAAATTTAGAGTTACCAGATTTAAATCGGTTAACCAATGATCCAATCAACTATGCTCCTTGGTGGCCGATGATACCTCAAAAATTACCCTTGGATATTCCTAAGTTCAATGGAAACCCTGGAGAATATCTGTCGACTCATTTTATGACTTATCATTTATGGTGTTCAACAAATTCCCTGAATGATGATTCTGTTCGACTACGTCTTTTCCAACGTGCGTTCACAGGTCTGGCTGCAAAATGGTACATTGAATTACCTAGAGCTTATTTTGATAATTTTACAGCCCTAGCTACTGTATTTTTGACTCATTTCCAGTTACCCATAAGATGTAATATCCCAAAATAGGGAAAATATACAACAATGGGAATATCTTAAGGTATTCCAAAATTGGAGATACAACAATACATGAACACAAACTGGAAATAGCAGTGAATAACATCATACAAAAATGTATGGAAACCATGGAGCCATTTTATTATGTAAATCAACAACAAACATGTACAATAAAACTCAAATGATCGAGGCAAACAAGCCTCCCATGAATACATATGCAAAAAGTGGAATGTTGCTATATTAGAGAGTGCTCATGAACATGCACAACACAGTCATATATGGTACACTGCTACATGGAGATGTGAAATAATACAAATCTGCAAATATATGGCTCATACAACATTGGGAGAGAATATCTAACCTCCCAAACACAATTTCTAGTCAATCCTGGAAGGGTTGGCTGAAATATGCAAAACTGCAAAAATGCCGGAGTTGCAGTAGCAGCTACAACTCAAGAACTGGATGATGATGGCTGAATGTGCTTCATTAGATGATTAAACCTCCTCCAATGGATCTTCCAAGTGAAAGTCTGATCCTAACAATGAAGATCTCACCCTCCAAACAATCTCTGCAACCGACACTGCAAATTCTCTCTGAAAATAACTCAATCACTAAGGGATACTGCGCTGTAGGTGCACGAAAATAGGTTGGCCAAGTGCCAAGATCTGAAATATGCTCCAAGGGCTTCCCAATTGATCACCCAAAGGAAATAAAGCTTCCTCCTCTAAAAGATAAGCTCAAGAAGTGGTGTTGAGGAACCTCCACTGCAACACCCTGCAACACAGCTCAACTCTAAACAGAAACTGCGCTGTAGCTGAAGGAGGATGATTGGCCTGAAGCTTGAATGTGGAAAAATGAAGAACAAGCTCCCTTAAGAGGCCTCTATTGAAAGGAGAAGGAATTCCTAAACAGGAATTCCTTGTGCTAAGTAGCACAACAACTCTGCTAAACAGCAAGAGAATGCACAAAGTCTAAACAGACCATGAAATCAATAATCCATAAAATCAATAACAATGGCTCCCTTGCCCTCCTTTGAAACAAATGGAATCCCTCTCACCATGGGTCCCACTCATTAGGGTTTCATCCACCAAGGAATCTTCCTCCCATCCATACTACACTGTTTCTCCAAGTGTTCTCCACCTCCTATCCCAATGCTGTTGACTTGGTCAAACTTGACCTTGTCCACATGCAAGTGACCCTTTTCACAGATGAGGGTGTGAAATCTAGATCCTATGATGATCCATTTTAACACTATGATGGATTTTATTCTTATTTCTGAAATGTATGGGCCTCCTTAACCATTTATTCAGCTCCTAAGTGAAATCAGTGAAAATCAATATTCCAATTTGATGCATGCAAATTTTGGAATATTACATTAGATATGAAACTAGAATGGAACTCTTGACTAATTTCAAATAGACTAATGCTACTCACATTTCTGATCATATTCATGAGTGGCGTCATATTTGTCGAATGGTTACGACCTTTGTTCCATATCAGTTCCTTGTTGAATGGTTCATTAAGTCCATGTTACCATCTATAACTGAGGATGTGGCTAAGGGCGACATCGTCATAGAAGAGAAAGTTATCGATTGTGCCTAATATTTAGACTTGATTTATACTCAGTTTGGCATTCTCTATGAAAAAATTCCTAACGCGTCGAGATCTAATTTTAATTTTCCTCCTCAATTAAAGGACTCTCATGTCGGAGAAGACTTGATATGCACTGCAAGCACACGCCACTCTATTGCATCTGATCCTGCTCCTACTTCTGAAATTAATGTTGTGTCATTTGAAAAAGGAAAAGTTGACAAGAAACCAGGAAGTAAGAAAAAGGGGAAATCAAAGAAAAAGAAAACTTCTTACCCGTAGGAAAGATCATTTGATCAACCCTCTGGACCTCAGAAACCTCATTATCCATACATAATTTATGATGAGGAACACTTTGTTAGGGATTTTCCTCATCACGCTGAAGTCTCAAAAATCATCAAGACTTCCCATGCGTCAGCTATGTTGACAGACCCATTTCCAAATCTGAACACAAACATAGTTGTTACGGATCCAACTCCTAGTTCCCAAGTGTTGATGTTATCTGTCACAAAACCTTCAACATATATTTTTGCGTCGATGCGAAATAAAGATTATGGTATTCTGACCATTGATAAACCTACTACCTCGATAATGAATCTATCTATAGAATAAGTACCACCTACTGTTATTCTTGAATTGAAAATCAAGCCACCAAAGGGAGTAATTCATAAATCGACATTTAATCCTCGAGCAAGAGCTGCAAAAATTATAATATAGTTGAAGATTTGGCTCAATCCCCTTCAGCTATGTCTGCTTTTGAGGTATTACAAAAAATTCCCTGCCAAAAACAGGCTTTGTTGTCGGCTATTGGTGGAATTGATCCAACTGATTCTAATCTTTTTGTCTTTAATCATACGGCCTATGTGCCACAAATACTAGTAGAATTGGCATTCTCCATACAAGTAAATGTTCTCAATCACCTTGTTCATTGCACTATTATTGATGAGGGAGCATCTACATGCATTATGTCTCTAAATTGTTGGAAGTCACTTGGCTCGCCGCGCTTATCACAATCATCAACGACGTTGAAGGCATTTGATGGACATACATATAAACCTTGTGGTATTATTAATAACCTGCATGTTGAACTAGGGGGGAAAAAAATGAATATTGATGTTGAGGTTGTTGATGGACCCCTTGACTATAATATTTTACTTGGAAGGCCATGGGTATATGCGATGTCTGTCATTGTTTCTACATATTTTAGAATGATTATATTTCCACATAAAGGTACAATCACAGTCATTAATCAACTATCCTTCTTTGCCTCTGCTTCATAGGTAACTGAAAGCGTTCCATTCATTCACATACCCCAACTAGAAATTTAGAACATTGGTGTAGGACTCTTAAAGGATTCCACTCTCATGGGAACCTTTTCATTACCGCCGCCCGTGACGTCGACATAAATTGCAAGTATAGAGACCTGCTACATGATCTCTTCCACTCTATCTAGCTTAAGGGAGAGTACGAGTGATTCTGATATTTCTACGTTGGCTGAGTTTCTGCCGCCCAACCCTATTGAGCTGGCATAGAAATCAATCTATCTGGCTTGGGTGGTAAATTCGAAATCAGTGTCACCGAGTGTTTGGTTTGATCGTTGCTTAGATTTTGGTACTCCATCTTATCCATTTTCCTCAATGTCTTTGACAGATGAGAATATTTTGGAAGCCATGATGTTAGAAGGAGAACCATGGGAAGATTATCATCATCGTTTCGATATTCCCGATTATGAAGAAAATAATCTTAGTGAACTATATCACCCATACATCAAAAATTTCTTTTCAAATTCTTTTCCCATTAATGCAACTGATTCCGAGAAAAATTTGTCAAATATTGAAAAAACCATTTCTATCGATATTTCGACCAAACCTGGTGTTGTAGAGAATATTCATGTCGATGTATTTTGTTCTCCATCAGAACTTGAATCATATTTCTCTCTATTTCGTGAATTTCGTGATGTATTTTCTTGGTCTTACGAGGAAATTCCAGGCATAGATACTATTATAGTTGAACACACTATTAATATGTATCCTGATGTCAAACCGGTGCGTCAATGGCTTCATCCTGTTCATCCAAAGAAATTCGCTGCCATCAAAGCATAAGTTGAAAAACTTTTGCGTACTAGTTTCATTTGCCCCGTTCCGCTAACTAAGTGGGTTTCCAATATCATTCCTGTCATGAAAAAGAAAGGAACGATTAGAGTGTGCATCGATTATCAGGATGTCAATCATGCTTGTAAAAAAGACAACTATCCTACTCCCTTTATCGACCAGATTATTGACGATTGTGCTGGATGTGAAATCTTTTCATACATGGATGGATTTTCCAGCCATAATCAAATCAATATCTGACCATATGATCAACATAAGAAAACCTTCATATGTCCCTGGGGCACATTCGCTTATAGGAAACTTCCATTTGGTTGAAAGAACGTTGGGGCCACTTTTCAGAGAGCAATGGATTATGATTTCAATGACATCAAGCACATTCTTCAACCATATCTAGATGATTTACCAGTGCATTCATGAAATTAGACTGATCACTCGATGCATTTGAGAGCTATTTTCTTATGCTGCTGACACTACAAAATATGCCTCAATCCACATAAATGTGTGTTTTGTGTTGGTTTTGGTCGTTTTCTTGGATTCGTAGTCTTAAAAGAAGGGATTCTAATCGACCGTTTGAAGGTTCAGGCCATTCTTGATTTGCCTGCGCCGTCAAACTTAATACAGATATAGAAACTTCAAGGAAAGGATAACTTCCTAAGGAGGTTCATTCCAAATTACACCAAAATGGCTAAAGGATTTACTCGACTCTTGAAAAAGGGGGTTCCCTTCCATTGGGACCAAGTTGTGCAAGCTTATTTTGATGCTGTAAAGGACACTCTTGTCCGAGCGTCATTAATGTATCCTCCTAATTATCAAAATGATTGTTTCCTATGTATCGTCATGACCGAAATGACCATTGCTATGGTATTGGTCCAATTAGAAGACGAAATTGAACATACGATCTATTATTTGAGTCATAATATCAATGATATGGAAGTTAAATACTCATACGTAGAAAATCTTGCCTTGGCTACTGTTCAAGCTGTATATAGATTTCACCATTATATCTTACTCTGAAAAACAACAATAGTTTCAGATTGCATCCCCATGACTTACATCTTATCACGTCAATTTCTGGGGGGAAAATATTCAAAATGGATTGTCATTTTGCAGGAATCTGATTTGGAATTTATCAAATCCAACTCAAAGAAGTCTTTAGTTTTGGCTGAGCTTATCTATGACCTTCCTTTTGATAGTACTGAAACTACGTCGGAACCATCAATTCGAGACCTCTCTGTTTCTTATCGGATCATCTAATCCTTGGTATGGGGATTTCATCTTTTATCTCCAAACCCAAAATTTTCAACCTAATACCTCTCGCTCTGAACAATGACGTATTCGATACCAAGCCAAAGATTATCTGTTCGTCGGCGATACACTTTATCGTCGTGGTGTCGATACCATTTTAAGGAGGTGCCTCACTCATGAGGAGGCTGAAAAAATGTTAAATGATTGTCATGCTGGGCTTGTGGTGGACATTTATCTGGATATGCTACCGCGCAGAAGATACTCCATGCTAGTTACTTTTGGCCTACTATTTTTCGAGACTACATCCTCGCGGTCAGAAGTTGTCATGCATGCCAGTTTTTTTATCGTAAAATCCACAAACCGCCAGTGCCAATGCATCCTGTTGTCTCTGCTGGACCATTTACGAAATGGGGTATTGACTTCAGGACCTGTACCCCTCCTTTGTCCCGGGGGCATGGTTATATTATTTTCGCAGTCGATTATTTTACCAAATGGGCCGAAGCGATGCCTACATTCAACAACACATGAAAAAAAATTGCAATTTTTTTCTTTAACCACGTTATTGCATGGTTTGGGGTCCCACAAGCTATAGTTAAAGATCATGGGAAGCATTTTTGCAACCACATGATGTCTGAATCGACTGCCAAGTTAGGATTTCCACATGATAATTCTACTCCTTATTATCCACAATCAAATGGACAAGTTGAGGCTATTAACAAAATTCTTAAAAAAATGCTTCAACGAATGATATGAGTTTGTAAAAGGAACTGAAATTTGATCATGTACTCTACCTTGTGGGTGTATCAAACCTTGGTGAGAAACGTGACCGGATTTACTCCTTCTTAATTGGTGTATGGTCTGGAAGCTATCTTAACAATCCAATGCGAAATATCATCGTTAAAACTCGCAATAGACTTGTTACCTGACACCTCAGAAGAAGAAGCGCGTCCCCTTAACCTCATCCATCTTGATGAAACACGTCGTGAAGCCCAATTGGCCAACGAAGCGCATAAGAGATGTATAAAGGCACAATATGAAAAAAATTTCCAGCCTCGCATTTTCTCAGAGGGCAACTTGGTCCTTCTTTACGATCAAGAAGATGATGTTATAGGTAGAGGAAAGTTTGATCCATTATGGCATGGCCCCTATATTGTCAAGGGAGTTCTTGCTAAGGGTGCCTATGAGTTAGTTGATTACGATGGAATCCCGTTGGTGCAACCTAGAAATGGGTTTTATTTGAAATGTTACTATGCTTAATCATGAGTGTAGTAATTTTTTGTATTATATTGTATATATGCTGTTGATTTGCATTCACTATCTTAATTTGTTTTTAAAGTTTTCTTGACGTTAGTAATCCGCTTTACATTTCATCGCAGATGTCTGAATCTTCGGAACCATTTGTTGGATATGCTGATGGTGCTAGTCGTAGTATGCATAATCTATCTTCTGCAGCATGGGCCATTTTCACTCCGAACAACGAGTTAGTGAGTTTTCAAGGGATTTTTATTGGTAGATCGACGAACAATATCGCTAAGTATAGCACGTTGATTGAACTTCTCTCAGATGCCATTTCATTTGGTATTAACCACATAATCATAAGGTTAGACTCACAACTTGTGCTATTAAAACTTACTAGTGTTTATACTGTTAGAAATCCAACACTTCTTAGATTGTTCCTAAGAGTTTGACTTTTGGAAAGACATTTTTATTTTATTCAATATCAACACATTTCCAGAAATTTGAACACATTGACTGATTCATTAGCGAATCAAGTTTAGATAGAAATTTGCAACATATGTAAAGAATAAATTCATATCATTGAATAAATATTTCACAATAAACATAGGAAAAACTTTGAAATCATATAGATAGATAGTTATATTTTTTTACAAAATTCGCGCCCAAGACACATTGGTCATCTGAACTAAAAATGTATGCAAAATGTCATAAGTAAACTAGTGGTGCTCGTGATAACATGCTATAGATCTGGCTATCTGATATGATAATGGAAGTATTTGTAAATGTTTTAAATTCTGTTCAAAGTATACATTTCCATTTAATTAAATTTGTGCAAAATTCTCCATGTGTTGCAGGTTAAAAAAATGTTTTTGATATGTTTTCTGAGTCTTATGTATGAGGGAATGTTAATTTAGTTTTCTGTTTAACATATTAAATCAGAAATACACAGCAAAATAACTTCAGCATAACATGACTCAGATATTTGGTGAGCACTTCACCCCTCCTGAGCTACGTCTGCTGTGGACCAGGCCTCCCAAATTGGTTTGTCCTCTTGTATTAAAATGCTTCAAAATGATAATACAAGTTTAAAAGTGCATCAATAGGAAAATATGACTGTAAATATAGAATTAGAATACATGAAAATTCTAAAAATGCCTTTCCATATTCACTAAACAGTGAAAAATTACCAACTACAGTGCCTTCTTCAACAAGGCCCTGATGGCTCTTTGAACTCCTCTGAAGCTTTTTGGGCTGTATAAGTCCTCAAATAGTTCTGAAACCTCTTCCATTAGGTTCATAAGGTAGAAATTAGCTGAAAACAGTTTTTGGTTCACCTAAAACAGTGAGGTACAACTCAATAAAACTCCATTTCCCCAATGGCCCTAATGGCTCTCCAAGCTTCCCTGAAGTAAAAATGGCTATAGAAAAACTCTATTGCCTCTGGAACCTATCCCAAACACTCCAAAATGCTGAAAATAGTTGAAATTGACTAAAATTTCCTCTCAATTGGTTCCATATTGAGAAAGTTATGGCATTTGTAAGAAAAATGCCCAATGTCCCTTGAAAACCCCACCAAATGTGGGTAAACTCAAGTTAGCGTGCTAAAAATGGTGGATAGGACCAAAAATGGTGGAACCGACACAAAAATGGAGGTAATTGTTAATGGTCGGCATTAAATGGTAGGCGGTGGGCATGTGACCGCCCCCACCCTAACCGCTGTGGAAACCGTGCCTTAACTTTTGAACAAACCTTCGTATTGGTTGTTATTAGTGCTGGCCACATGGCCGAATTAACCTCCGACGATCCATGGTTACATAAAATACCGTTTGAAATAACCCTTGGTCACTATGGCATGGTCATGTCAAGGGTTGGGCTAGCCCCTTTGGTTTTTCTGCCTGTTGAATTTTTAATCTTTAAATAAAACTTGCGGTTGTTATATGGTAAGAACTACCACGGAGCCTGGGTGGTTGGGCCTGTAGGCTACCAGCTGGGAGACCCCGATTCAATTCTTGCAAAGTAATAACAATTTTATAACGCAAAATTTTCTATGGTCTGGGGCCACGTGGCGGCCTCCGAGCCTGCCATGTGGCATCCTCCGATTGGCCACAATACAAAAAAGTCAATCCACCAATGAATAACAGAATGCCAAGTGTCGTAATATTATTGGCCTAGATGGAATATTCCAAGGAATATTCTAGGAATATTCTTTGGAATATTATTTTTAAAATTTTTCCAATTTAGAAAATTCAAACCTGGTCAACTCAATTTTTTGAGTTTACTGAAAACTTCAAACTTGCATAAATTTCACATACAATATTGGATTTGAGTGCCATTCATGGCACCAGGATCACAATGATGAGGCCTATCCAGTTGTTCAAGTTGCAAGTGATTTTGAACACTTTCAATTTTGAGCTTTTTCCATAGCTCGGACTTGAGCTCCTGATCACACCTCCCAAATGAGAAGCTTTTGGACCCCAAAAGCTCATTGAAATGCTGAAACTGAACTGTACCGAAAATGAGAGAAAAAAAACATGCTCTTCTCTTTAGCCTCTAAAAACTTTCTTTGCATGGAAAATGAATTTGAACTTCAACTAGAAATAAATTCACTCTTCCCTTCACTGATGCTTATCCTCTTGTCAAGAGCTGTCTTTATTTCACTCACTCAGCAAATTACTGGCGAGAAATTTTCAAAAATAATCTGAACATCATGTTCCAAATGGACTACAAGCTTCTTGCAAAATCATGTCACAAGAATGCACATCAATCTTGAAACAAAAATCTCATGCAAAAATTTGAAATTAAGATCACCTGTTTTTGCTCCTTCAAAGCATTGATTACCAACTTCCTGTAACATCAAAGATATGGTAATCCTCTTTGCACAATGGTGTATCCATCTATCGATCCAAAATCAACAAACACCTTTGACTCAAGCATAAGTTGTGCAACATGCGACATCAACAACAAGTTGACATGAAATGTGCTATACAATTGATACAACAATCAATGTAAAAAGTGTGCCCACAATCGACACAATTCGACAAACATGTGTGACATAATCGACACAAGTCGATAAACAACAAGATACATCTTGAAAAACACATGTGTATGTATCAATGTACAATGAACCTATATACAGTTTGCTAATTACACATACAACTTCCATGCACATGTACACATTCAACTCTTCCCTTCAAGTACTAATCAAGTACATAATCCCAATAAAATGTGGGTGACTATAAGAGCTGAACTAAAATACATTGCTGCAATATAAGTGAGTATCATACTCATATTTTACACCTCCATGGCAAAATTTTGCAACAACAAAGAAATTCCTTCAAACTGAACCACATTTACATGCAATCTTGCATCAAACTTTTCAACAAAAATACATGCATACAAAATCTGAAATGTGCATGTAAAAAATGAGTATGACTTACTGCATTAAGAAGTTAATCCACTTCCTACCACACCATCTCCATGGCATCTTTTCCTGCTGCAACATTTCTACATGTGAATCTTCCATTTACACATAGAGAATGGAATCCATAGATCCACTTGCGCTAATATTTTTGTCCTCTAGATGCAAGTGCTTTGGATGACTTTCTGGATGAAAATTCCAACAGTGAGAGACATCATGTCCCTTCTTTTGACAAAATGTGCAACTCTTTCTTCTTCAACCAGCATCTTGAAGCAACATGGTTAAATCCACCACAAAATGTGCAACAAAAATTTCTTTCATTTGAACAAGAAAAATTATCATTCTTTGTTGAAACATAATCAAATTTATCATGAGAATAATTATACCTCTTTTGATGTTTAGAATGTCCATCCTTTTTGTCTTCATGAGATGATGAACTAATAGAGGCTACAACTTTCTTTTTTAGACTTATATCACAGTTCTTTGTTGGCAATATGATGCAGAGTGTTGTCCTTGATGGAAACCCACTTGATAGAGTGTTGTCCTTGAATGGAAACCCACTTGATGAAGATGATGGCAACCTACTTGATGAAGTTATGCTTGATAGAATATGTCTTGATAAACTTGTTAAATGATGTAAATCTGATGTATCTACAGTGAGTACAGAAGGTAATGAAGAAAGGAATTCAGTATGTGTTAGATCTATGATGAAAAGAGTATGTCTCAAGGCATACGCGGATTTGTCTAGGATAAGTCGCGTATGCACGCGGGAAATAACATGCCAAGTCGTGTATGGGCAAAAGCGCTCATAAAGAGAAAAACCAGGGGTAACCACCATGGTATTGACCCATTGTATTGAGTTTTGATTCGTCTATGTGACCCCGTCCAGGAATACCATCGGAAGTAATGTAGTTTTGGCTCATGGTATTGAAAAAGGGTAAACCTATATAAAGAGAAGAAATTCATTGTGAAAATCATGAGAGTGGGAGCAAGAAGTCTGAGCTTGAATGAATACTTCTCTCTGAAGTATATCTGAATGGAAAGGGTTACAGTTGAATGATAGATCTGAATGCATGATGCACCAATGAAGAAAATGATGAAGAAGGGAATCTAGATCTGAAATGTATTTGTATCTTCTAGATCTGTTTGTGAAATGTTTAGATCTGAGATGAGGTGAACATCTGTCTGAAGTAAAGGGTTAAATATGAACTAAATATCTGATCTGAAGAAGTATGTTGCTCTATAATGACTGAAGATGTATATGCTAGTTTGGAATAGCGGAAGCGCGTATATACGCGGGTTTGGTAAAGCGAAAGCGCGTATCTGTCCTGAAGTATGAACAGATGTATACGCAGGTTTATGTGAACGGAAGCGCGTGTATACGCGGTATCAGTGAAAGGAAAGCGCGTATGCAAACTAGGGTTTTCTGAAGCATGGGGTATGAAATGTCTGATCTGTTCTGCTGTGTTACTGCTATCTGTATTCTACAGTTCTGAGTTGTCTTTATCAGTTTTGTTGTATGATTGAGCTTAAATGTGTGGAGTGGGTCCAGTCTGAAAATATGATGGAAAGTGGCCTGCAAGTTGTGTTCTAAAGGAAGCTTTGGATCCAGTGTGAAAATTGATGAAACGTGGTCCATAGAGGTGTTGAGGGTTGTAGCCTTCAGTCAGGGGGTTGTAGCTCCCTTCCAGGAGAGGCTGGTAAACGAGTCAGGGGGTTGGAGCTCCCTTCCAGGAGAGGCTGGTAAACGAGCGCAGGTGGGTGCCTGCGTGCTGGTAGAGTCTGCACCAGCGCATATGTTGTAAGACGTTTTCTCTATAATAAAATATTGAAGGCTGAGCAACTGCAGCGGTGGTTTTCTCCCGACTTGGGTTTCCACCTAAAAATCCTGGTGTTCATGTGTGATGCTTTGTGTGATGGTTTATTCTGTTCTTACTGCACATGTTTACTGTTTATAGAACATCTAATGAATGAATGATGGAATGATATAAGTGAAGAACTAATGGCATAATTAGATCTCTGTGTATACGCGAGTTTTATGAAGGATATCCGCGTGTATACGCTACTTGGCTTCAGCAAAGTAGCATATGGGTTTTAAGGAATGAAAAAGTAAAAAGTTTTGAATATGCAGTAAATACTGATTCACCCCCCCCCTCTCAGTATTTTTCCCAACAATTGGTATCAGAGCAGGTCCTTCTGCAGAAGCTTGATCGCTTGAAGGAGATCCGTCGCAATGGGAAGTCATGAAGGGATAATGTCTATAAGGCCACCTCTATTCAATGGAAATAATCTGTTATTCTGGAAGATACGAACAAAAGCATATCTGCAGAGTCTTGGTGCAGAAGTATGGGCAATCGTGGAATAAGGTTATCAATATTCGGCAAGTATTCCTACTGATGCAGCAGAAAGGCAGAAGTATGAAATCAATGCCAAAGCAGTCAATGTATTGTTAGGAAGCATGTTTGAACCAGAATTTGCTAAAGTGATGCAGCTAAATTCAGCAAAAGAAATATGGGACAAAATCATCCTAA
Organism: Pinus albicaulis; assembly: GCA_034641835.2. NCBI lineage: Eukaryota > Viridiplantae > Streptophyta > Pinopsida > Pinales > Pinaceae > Pinus > Pinus albicaulis. The sequence goes on along the minus strand of CM076581.1, from coordinate 1,155,164,699 downwards.
GCTATGAAGGAGATACAAAGGTAAAAAGTGCCAAACTCCAAACCCTCAGAATTGAATATGAAAATTTGAAGATGCATAGTGATGAGAGTATTGCTAGTTTCTTTTTACGTCTAGATGATATTGTGAATCATATGAGAAGTTTGGGTGAAACCATAACTGATACTACTCTGGTTGAAAAAGTCTTAAGATCTTTGACTTCAAAATTTGAGTCAAAAGTAGCAGCTATTGAAGAAAGGCAAGATCTGCAAACTCTTACTATTGTTCAATTGCATGGTATCCTAACTGTTTATGAAATGAGACAAGGAGGTCCCTCCCAAATTAAAGAAGCTGCTTTTAAGGCATGTGCAAAAGGAAAAGAAAATAAAGATGTCAAGGAATCAAATTATATATCAGAAGAAGAAGAAGCAAATTTTGTGAGAAAACTCCAACTCGGAACTGGAAGATTCAAAGGTAAGCTCCCCTTCAAATGTTTTGGTTGTGGAAGAGTTGTTCATTATGCTGCTAAATGTCCTTATAGAGAAAATCGTGATAAAGAGAAACAATTTGCAAAGGGAAAGAGTTATTATGCAAATGAAGATGATGATGAAGTGTCCAGTGAAGATGAAGAAGATTTTGACCAAGCTCTACAAGTGATCATGGCAAAGAAGCAAAACAAGAAGGTTACTCAAGGAAAGGAGATACCTCAGAAATCATGTATAGCAGAAATTGAAGAAGATGAAACAGGTATTGATCACTGTTCTTGTATTTTACTCTCTTGTGCATGCAAAGGTAAAGATAGTGAAAGTAACAGTATGGATCTAGAAGAAGCTGTCAAGATTAAAGTTGAAGATCAGCAAAAATCATCTAAGGAGAATGAATCTACAGACAAGTATCAAAGGTTTCATGCTTATGCATCCAATCGAATGAAAAGACTAGAAGCAGAAATCAACGATCTAAATGCAGATCTCGAAATATCAAAAAGGAAGAATGAAGGTCTTGAAGCTGGAATCATCTCTCTACAAGCTGATCTTGAAGCATCAAATAAGAAGAATGAGGAACGTCTACAGTCATTTGAAAAGGAAGGTCTTGAAGCAGAAATCATTTCCCTCAAAGAAGACCTGGATAAATCAAATAAGAAGAATGCAGGACTTGAAGCAGAAAACATATCTCTGAAAGTAAATCTCGAAGCATCGAAGAAGAAGAATGAAGAACTCTTACAAACTTTTGGAGAGCAAGAAAATGGGTTGAAAGAAGAGATTCTAAATCTGAATAACCAAGTAGAAGACGGAAGAAGGAAAAAAGAAAGCATGAAGAAGCAATGCCAAGCCTTGGAGGTGGAGGTAAACATTCTCAAAGGTAAATTAGAAGAAGAGGTTAAACTTTTGAGGTTTCAAGATAGTACTAAGATTTTGGACAATATTCTTAGTAGTCAAAGGTCTCCTTCTATCAAACTTGGTCTGGGTTTTCATGAAACGGTCAAAGGAGAATCTAGTTCACAAGGAAGTGCTAAAGATTCAAAGGATGTAAAAACAAAACCTGAAGTGTTGAAAGAAACTAAAAGTCAACCTACAATCATGAATTCTCAAAGGAAATCATTCAATAATGTTGAATTCTTTAAATGTCATAATCATGGACATGTTGCAGCCAATTGCAGAAGCAGATTGTTTTAGCCACAAACAAACAGATCCTACATAGAAAGGTACTCTGGCTTCTTCCAGGGATATTTTTTTTCATGTAACAAGTATGGTCATAAAGCAGCTGATTGCAATAGAAGGAAGAATAGAAAAACTCATTATGATCCTTATGTGTATTTTTCTGGTCATGCAAGATGTTATGCTTGTAACAAGTATGGACATGTAGAAAAATAATGCCGGATGAATAGATCTGAGAAATTGGAGAACTTCCAACACACAATAAGAAAGCTCAAGCAAAGTTGGAAAAAGAAGGAGGACCGGTCAGAAACGTAGGGAATATTGACCCTACTGCAGTCATCAGCTTCTGAAGCTTACTTCTCTTAATGACTGCAGAAGTGATGTGAGATACATTATAGGGATTTGTAATGTATCGTCACAGGGGGAGCGATGTATGATTATTCTCGTGGTTGTTTTGGTTATTCTGGTTATGATTATTGCTGACAGAGCACCTGACATGAAGAAGACAGGTACAAGAAGGACACATTCAGGGGGAGATGGAGGAATGTGAAATTTTCAATGTGTCACTTTCCATACGCGGGTTCGGTGAACTAAAGTCGCGTATACACGCGAGTTCCAGCAGACACAGTTGCGTATGCATTGATGATAAGAGAATTGGGATGACAGCTGAAGATCAAGAGCAGAGGTTCAGGGGGAGCATCAGTTTGAGTATTAATGATTGTATTATTGGCAATGTTTCTATTTATTTCTCAATGATGATGACATGTTACATGGTTTCTTATGATTATGAATGAGCCCTGCTTGCTTAAGAGTTTCTGTTGCTTGCACACATGGATGAGATGGAAGTTTTATGATTCAGAGATTAGGACAGATCATGCAGAGACTGTTGCTGATAACTTGCTGTTGAAAGAGCTTCAGGTTGCACAAGCTAAGGAGGAGCCTTGGTCATATGGAAAGGATACTTGGATGCACATTTTCAGGGGGAGCATTAGCCTTGCTGAGTATAATGCATTGTTGGCATTATGATGGTTCTGCAATATGATCTCTCTCTTTAGGTATTTCTGGTTATAGTCATAAAAGTCATACTTGTAAATTGATAAAAAGGTCTTGTTGAGACCCATGATGTAAAATTGTAATATTCAATCATGTAAAAATTTGTAAACCCACTTGGTTGGGTAGCTGAGTCAAACTTGTAAACCCACTTGGTTGGGTAGTTGAGTTGAGATGTGTAAACCCTTTTTTTTGGTTGGGTATTTGAGTCTCTTATGTAAATCCACTTGGTTGGATCTTTGATGTATGTATGAGTCCTTGGTGATAGGAAGGTCATAGAGTCATTTACTTCATTGAAAAATATGTTTGAACTTTCAGCATGAACTCGGGGGGACAATAGTAACTTCAGTGCACTTTAGATCTGCAGAACACTTCCTTCTACTTGAGGAGAAAAACTTTGTGTTGGTTTTGATCCACCCTTTTCCCTTGATGTCAAAGTGGGAGAGTGACATGGTGTTTGAATAAAGGGAAAGAATGGTGTCAAAGAATAGGGAGAGTGGTCAAACACCATCGTGGTTGCCCATCAAGTCCAAAGGGGAAGGTTGTTGGAAATATGATGCAGAGTGTTGTCCTTGATGGCAACCCACTTGATAGAGTGTTGTCCTTGAATGGCAACCCACTTGATGAAGATGATGGAAATCTACTTGATGAAGTTATGCTTGATAGAATATGTCTTGATAAACTTGTTAAATGATGTAAATCTGATGTATCTACAGTGAGTACAGAAGGTAATGAAGAAAGGAATTCAGTATGTGTTAGATCTATGATGAAAAGAGTATGTCTCAAGGAATACGCGGATTTGTCTAGGAGAAGTAGCATATGCACGCGGGAAATAACGTGCCAAGTCACGTATGGGAAAAAGCACTCATAAAGTGAAAAACCAGGGGTAACCACCATGGTATTGACCCATTGTATTGAGTAATGATTCGTCTATGTGACCCCGTCCAGGAATACCATCGGAAGTAATGTAGTTTTGGCTCATGGTATTGAAAAAGGGTAAACCTATATAAAGAGAAGAAATTCATTGTGCAAATCATGAGAGTGAGTGCAAGATGTCTGAGCTTGAATGAATACTTCTCTCTGAAGTCTATTTGAATGGAAAGGGTTACAATTGAATGATAGATCTGAATGCATGATGCACCAATGAAGAAAATGATGAAGAAGGGTATATAGATCTGAAATATATTTGTATTTGCTAGATCTTTTTATGGAAT